>JAULKM010015963.1:0-14500 GCA_032355605.1 Rubia tinctorum
CATGCCTTTGGATTTCATATCAAAAGAAAGGAGAATTAGCTATTTTCTCCAAACCCTAACAAGTAATCATACAAGCAATTCGTATACTCAAACTTCCAACACTATTAATGTATTCAACAACCAAATTCAAACACAATAAATACACAATAGCAAAGCATTAAATAACTTCATACCAAGTTCTCAAGACATGGGCTTGGAAGCCTTAATCGATTGCTCCCAAGACTAAGTTTAGCTACTAGAATCCATACTAAACAACAATAGCAATTCAAACATAAAATCAATATGAAAGAAATATGAAAATGGTACAAAACTAGGGTTTTATGGTTGTGGAATCGGGGAAGAAAAGATGCTGGAAAAGAGAGGAGATAAGAGAGTATTTATAGTACAAAAGTCCATAAATTAGATCTGGGCAGTTGGCCGTCGCGAGTCGCAATAGGCAGAGTGGGCTTCCCTCACATGTTATCTTTTTTTTTTCTAAGTGTCGCTATCTCCTCTTCCCTTCTTCAGGTCTTCAAGTTCTTCATTATCTTCAAAATGTAGTCTTCATGGTCTTCAAACCATTACCTTGTCTCACAAAATCCTTATTAAAAGTGATAATAGCGCTAAAATCGCTCTTAAATCTAGTAATAGAACTTCAAGGTAAAATGGAGTATCCAAAGTATAAAAGCATACCAAAATGAGTACAAAAGATCCCAAAAATCATCGTATAATGTGGACATATCATTTATCATATCAAATCCCTCCTTATTGTCCAACACACTAGCCATCCTCAACTTTATATCCATACAAATACTAAGTTCTCGCTGATGAGGTTGTTTTTATCCAGTATCTAGGCATTAATTACTTTTTTCCATTGCTAACATATCTGATCTGTACCTAAAAGCATGCATTACCTAATGCATTTGACACATTTCTCATTATTTTTTGGTTGATTGATTGCTAGTTTTAATTAGGTTTACATTACAAAGGGTTTAGATTTCTGTTGTTTTGCTTTCTTATCTAAATCCTTAATTTTGTAGAATTAATTGGATATCACGGACATTATGTCCTCACGAACACCTATATCTTCTTTTGTGAGCTTATTAGTAGGTTGCTCGTGACCACTTTGACATAGTTTGTAGAAGGCCATCTACAAGGGTGGTAGTAAATTTTGAAAGCCATTCGCCAGGATGGTAGAAGACTAAAGGCCATGAGTCAAAACATGGTAGAAGATAAAAGGGTCAAAGAAGGAAGACAAAGATGCCGAGAAATTGAGATCAAAGAATTTTAAAGATTTCTGGGAATGATCTAAGAAAAATTAGCACATGAGGGTTGCAATGTTAGATTTTGTCTTCTTGAGCACTATAAATTTGACTACAAGAACTCTCAAATCGGATCAGCAGTTCATCCATAGCAATGCAAACAAGTTGTAGGAAAAAAACCCAAGTATTGGAGGAGTTGAAGCTGGCAGGGTCCGTGTCAGAAAGGCTCAACACGATCCACGGTGCATCACGACCCGCACCAGACTGGCTCAGCAAGACCCACGCAAGACAGGCTCAACACAAGCCATTTGGTTTTTCACGGCTCTTGTGCTAAAATATTTAAGATCTGGACTTCCGTCTTGCACCTCGCGACATTTTGCACACCAGTAACATTAATTTTCTTAGAAATTGATTCTCAGTCGGCGGCTCGTAATGATGTACACGGCTTATTATGTTCAACTCCCCAAGGAGCATCTCCCAGCCGACATCCCGTGGCGAATGTCGCGGATGTGCTCCGTTCAGAAGAGGAAATCAAGCATCTAGCCAGTGCCCCGAAAAGGATTACATGGCCCGTGTCATTTACCCATTCAAGAAGATGTTCCTAGTCAGCTTCCTGTGAAAAATGTCACGACCGTTCGCTTAGGAAGGCTAGAGACCGACGCCTAGCCGGCAGCCCATGCTGATTTACAGAAGTTGTGCCAAGCCAAGCCAATGTGGGTCGTGTGCTATAGCACGACCCGTGCTAATGTGGCACCGGTGGGACACGACTCGTGCCAATGTTTGTGAGACCCAAGAATTTTGTTTCATTATAAACAAGGATTTTTTTAATAATATATTTCTTGTTAGGTGAGTTTATAAATATAATATTTTGAGGATTAAATTGTAATAATTTTAAAGGCAAAACGATAAATAAAGAATTTTCGTGAGAGAATGATTCAAAAAAATGATCAGATGCTGCCAGTAGAGACCATTGCTTAGTGCAAGGCATAGTTTTTCAGGTGAAAATATAGTGGAAATTTCAATTTGAAAAGAACTCTTGATTCTTGGTCAGGGAAAAAATGATCAGACTAAACCAACCAAGTCCTACTAGTATTCTACGTAGGTATATAAGGATCAAGAGACTTAAACCTAACATATTATGCACGATAAACCTCTCTACACCATAAAAAACCTTTAAAAATATGGCTATGATCAAGTGAACAACAAAGGAGCATTGGAGGGAGCCTCCAAAACGAGTTGCTGCTTCTCTGAAACAAGGAGGAGGCAAGGCAATTATTGAAGTTTTTTTGTTGGTTCTTTATCCATAGATGAATTGTAAGTTTATTCTACTTAAACAAGTCACAATTAGGTTACTTATCAAGATCTCATTTTAAGGCTATGAGTAGAACGCCCTGATAACCTCTCACCTGACCTTTATCACTTTCTTTGTGATGTTACTATCGTGCTAAGTGATATACTACCTGATATTGCTTCCTGAGAAATGATTTGGATGTGATAATACTTGTGACTGATCATTCATGGCATGCTTTCCCATTTAATATTTAAAGTGCATAAAATTATTTTCTTAAAACTGCATGCACGCATAGCACCCCGATTACATCACAAACACTGGTTACGAACTTTCAACCCTCATGGGTGAAAGGTTACCCCCACTCTTTTTAATCTATTTTTATATTAAAGAGCTAGGTAAGGTACAAGAGTGGCAGATAATGAGTGGAGTACGCTTGCAGCCCTACACCCTTAGTTTCATTTATTTTGTTTGAAGATACGTTTTTGGATTATGCAATTAGCATTTATCCTTTAAACTTTCTCGCTTCTGCTATAGACAAGAATAACTTTTAAGATTTGATTATTTTAATAAAAAATTTCCTGTAATTTTGGACTGGGGTGTTACAATGTGGCACTAGTGGGGAATTAGAGTTTTCCCTAGTGGGAGCCTTAGGGTTTCTTCCAAACTTAGGCCTTTGGAGGCCCATTCATCTTCTCCTATATAAGAAGTCTTTAGTCTCCTAGTATAAAACAAGTAGGTATAATGTAGATTTTTATTTTCTTGGTGGGTAGGAAGTAAGAGGAGAAGTTCTCTCTCTCTAGAGTTCTTCTTCTCATTTTTCTCTCTTTTCCTTTCTTTTATTTCTATTAATTTCCTAGATCCATGGCCTTTAACTCAATATTTGTCATGGATCTATTTGTAATAAAGTAGTGATCTAACTTGGGATCTATATTTGTATTCATGACTTGGTAGGTATTTTGTGAGATTTTATAGATCTTCCATTCCTATTATACGTATGAACATTATGTTGTCTTGTTCATTACATTATTGTTAATTGCATGATTGTTATACTAAGTTAGCATACACCATAGGCTATTTTCTGTTGGCACATTTATTGACATCCCCCTGTGAGCGAAACCTCGATGTATGGGGGTAAGGATACTCTGGGACCGTATGGGTGTATGCATGTGGGTTGCCGAGTCAACATCAGGATCGACCAAACAAGTAGTTTAGCAGGCGGGTTGGTCCGAAGGGTTGCAGATAGAGATAGCGTAGTAGCAAACTAGCGTTAGCGTATTTTTCAACCTTAGTGCCAAAGATAAGGTGCCTATCGTTTTTCCTCTATAGGCCTAGGGAGAAGAATTCATAGTAGAGTTACTGAGATGTAATCGTACGGGGGAGATTCATATATGCACAGCAGGTAGGGCCTTTGTTACACTTTCCTAATTATGGAGGCAGTGCCAATGGAATATTAAAATAGCACCATACATGATGGGTATGGGGAAGTGTTGACCATCGACTACAATACACTAGGATAGGTTTATATGTCTTAAATGTGATGGAATCTAGAATCGAAATATAATACCGGTCCTGTTACGCAAATATTCCACAAATGTTAGAGATATATTGTTTTATTCTCTTGTGATATTGCATGCTTGTATTTGTTAGATCCTCCTCCCTTCAAACCTGTTTTAAACATTAGCAATTCCTGAATCATGACCGGGTTGACGAACCGATTGCGGATTTGTACTAGTTAATTGTTAAATTCCAAACATCTCTTTGGATAACCCCGGTCTTGCCTCTATTTATCCCATAGGTAGTGCAGTAGTAGGAATGGGAGCAACAATACAAATATCTATCTTTGTGAAGCTTCTCCACATGTTTAAATTTTATTAAGACATAATTCTACACTAGACTTCATTTCATATTTAGCAGAAGAAATTTGATTGAGATAAAAAAAGATGTAGGAAGTTTATTGATATCGAATGAAGGGGGATGTTTGTTCTCTCTGCAATGGGTCTCCACAGTCATCGAGTAGTCACGATTATCTTAAAATTTCTTTGGTTGCCATAAAATATTTTAATTTTCAATAATAGAAGTTTAAATAGGAATTATTGTCTCACATTATCTCTTGTTTTAGGTACAAAGCGACGATTGAGACATATTCGATTTCATTTTTCGTTACAAGATTATATTAAAAGATTTAAAATTTAACTTTATTTCACTATTGTTTATCTGTTATAGTAGACTATTATTTGAATCAATTATTAGGACTGGAAAAAATTAATGGAAATTGTATTTTTCATTATATTGGCATGAACATGAAACGCTTAAATATTTTAGTTTATTGAAACCTTTAAAGCATTTTTACTTTTTCAGATGCTTTGAAATTAACATTGATGAACATTTTGTAGAGCATATTAATTACACATATATGATTAAAATTGATTAACAGTTTAATTTTATGTACAATAATAAAAATCGTTGGCAATATTCAGCTGTGTCATCATAAAATAAGCACAAGCATGCTATGTACTAGTTTTTTTTGGAAACATTTCTACTATTTTATATTTGTCAAATGTCGTACAATTTTTGATACAATAATGTTTTATTAATGTTCATAACTAATTGGTAAAGTTTGTTAATAGCATATAATTTCATATGTTTCAAATTCATTTAAATAAAGAAATTCATTGCAAGATTATAAGTTTATGCATTTGAGATTTTAATTACATCATTAAAATCCATAATACCTTTGTGTTTTTTCAATATGTGATTGTAAATTTCATCATGATCTAATTCAATGTTGTGCTTCACAAAATATATACACACTAGACACATTCTACTTTTGTCACTACTGCGGGACAGGGTCAACTACACCAGTATTTTCCCACAATTGCACCGGTAAAATATCCAACAGAAATACCAATTTGTAAGTATAGCGGTGTACTTGGTTGTTACAAAGGCACAAGTAGGAGAATATCGGTGTAAAAATTAATATGCACCAGTATATTGTACGGGTGTTAGGAATATCAATACAATATGTGAAATGAGGAACAACAAAATTCTATACCGGTGTAGACAATAAATACGGGTGTAGTTATGTTTCAAATGGTAGGGGGGCACAGTAACAATTGCACCGGTACAGTGAATAATATCGATGCATATTAGTATTGTACATTTGCACTGGTATTGGGATCATTACCGATGTATGGTTGTGAAATAAACTTACACCGGTATGATGAAAATTGAAGATACACCGACATATTTCCATTGCGTTGGTTTTTTTGCACTAGTAATTTATTTAAATTTCCGGTTCTATTAATCTGAGGTTGCACCAGTATTAAAATATTCAATTTGCGGTGCATATTTTGTTACACCGGCATCGTGGAATTATACCCGTGTAACTTTGTATTCATTTTTGCGACGACCTAATTGTTTCTTGGTGGGCCCTCCCGGATAATTTTTCGGGGCATATACAGGCACAAAAAGTGAATCTAGATTACTGTAAATTGAAACCAATGAATTGTAAGCAACTACAGATGTATGAAAGTATTGATCACGAGAGTCATGAATTAATGTTAATGTATAAGAACCCTGCATGCACATAAATCTGAAAAACCAAACAACTTTTCTAAGAATTGGACCTTAAACAGACCACACAAACTAAATATTTTTAAGCACAGAAATTGAATAGTCAACCTATGATGTGGTTTTTGTCATCCAGTAGTCGCAACAAAGTATTTTCCTGTTGGTAGTACTCATTGATCCACGCCCCGCATCATCTGTTGGCTACAGCTTATATTTCGTAAATATGGTATGGCTCTTGGCCCTCTGGGAAGCTCTGCGATATTTACAGTTATAATGTTAGTACATAAAGAATATCAGTGATATTTACATCTATGGTGGTAGTAATTAAGAATTAGTATGTTTGTTCCAAGTGATTTTTTACCT
Source organism: Rubia tinctorum (assembly GCA_032355605.1). Taxonomy (NCBI): domain Eukaryota; kingdom Viridiplantae; phylum Streptophyta; class Magnoliopsida; order Gentianales; family Rubiaceae; genus Rubia; species Rubia tinctorum. The sequence goes on from JAULKM010015963.1 coordinate 6,466, forward strand.
CAAGGATATTGTTTGACATCGTGTGAAGAACCAATTCTTCCATGAACAATATAACGGAGTACCCACATTGCCATGAACCACGATAAGTTTGGTTCTTCATGGAAATGCACAATTCATCACAAATTGTTTTGTTATGAAATGATGTTTCAAAAATTGATTTGTAGGATTTAATGACTTACCTTTATGTTCTTGATACTCCATGTGTAGTCGGGATTTGGTTCCATCTTCCTCTTCTCCCTTGGTACGTGCAAGCAAGCCTTTCATGAAAGTCAATTAAAATTTCAAGTTGTTCGAGAGAGTAACAATAATATGTTATCAAATTCATTGATCGTAATACCTTTATGCATTCGTGCTCGGATGGATAATGACGAGGTACCAATAATTTCTGCGGGAAAAAGAAACAAATTAAGCAATGAAATGTTAGAGGTTAGTAACATAAATGGTAAACCCTTTGAAAATCCTTACATTCTTAGGAAATGCACAATGTAGAACTCAACGTATGTTATAGCCATTGTGTTCCAAATATTGTTGAAATGTTGTTCGACCTCCTTGTCGATGTCGGTCAAGTTCTCGGTGCTTGAAGGGAAGAATTAGATGCAGCCGACATTTGATTCGTACACTTTCTCCCAGAAGTGCCTATAACGGTAATGACCATTATCGAATTCAATCCACATTGATTAAAAATACTAGTAAATAATTAAGGTTAGTAAGTAACCCCATCCACACATCCATTTGTGCATTATCGATCCAGGTCATCGAGTTGCAGTTTTCAGGCTTGTTTCCGAACTCGGCCACTACATCTATTCCCACTCCATTCCTCCACTTGACCACAAAGGTCAATAGACAGAAAATTGGGGAAAACATGCAGTCATTATTCTTTACCATTTCCATGACATCCACATTGCAATCGATGAGGAATTTCTTCATCAACCAAAAATCCTTCAAGTTTTGCCTGTTGTGAATCTTGGGGCGGACAAGTGATAGGAAATTCATTTATGATCCATTGATATTTTTGTAGTTAGGGTTTGATAATCAAGTATGTATGGTATAGTAAAACACCTATTTTGGTTGCTTTTGGCCAAATTTCACTCTCGATGACGACCTGAAATTAGTGCTTGAGTGGGATTGCTTTTCGGAAGATGTACCCACCATACCCAATTCCAAAAGAATGGTTTTTTTATTTTGGGCCAGCAGAACGTGTGATTCAATTTTTTATAAAAATGATACTTAAAGTGTGACAATAATTTACCTCATCATCGATGATAATCAGAATCTCTGCATCGTCGTCAGCCAATTCATTAAAGTCGTCATCCAAATCATTATCACTAGGTTGCTCGTCTCCCTTTCCTATCAAAGAGATGGGTCAATCGACCACGCTATCCAGTGCCTCCCTGACGTTGTCGAATTGGTGGTCTATTGAGGGCAATCAGCCCTAGGATTGTAGATTGGCTCGTAAACTCTGACACGAGCCACACCTTCTTGCTGTCTAGGGTGACAAGGAGGGATTTTTTGCAACCTATGTGCTTCTTGCCGACAATGTCTTTGATGTATAAAGTAACATCTTCTCCATCCTGTATGTAAAATTGCTGGGCAAAATATTTATTCCATATTAGGGAATTTAACATGTAAAAATTAATTAGGAAGAAAGTAGATTTATTTATTTGGGCATACCTCTTCATCACTGTCTTCATCCTTGGGGTCTTCATCAAAGTCCTCCACGGTATTTTCAATGAACTTCTTTAGATCATCAAGGCCTGCCGGGACTTGTACAACACCTGCAGCTACGAAGCCCTTGACTAGTTGCTCAAAGTATGACACCATGGACTTAACGACCGGTTGGTCATTCGATACTTTATTTTGTGGAGTTGGTTTACTCGAGGAACTACTGCTGCACTTTCTATGACTGAGATGAGGAACCGCCACTGATGTGGGTAGTCCAGCCTGAGTACCCCTGTACCTTACTGGGTGATCCTTCTTATTTGTGGCCTTAATGAGAATGTCCTCACGAGGCTGAAATACCAAAGTCCCTCGTTCATTCTCAGGACATCCTTGGTGCTTTACTTCCCAGTGTTGTCCTTGTTGGCCTCCAGGTAAACAAGCTATCTGTCCAGCTCGAATTCCTTATTCTCCATTTTCTTCTCAATGTCCTCCCTAGTGAATCCCTGATCGGACAGTTTCTTCCTCTCGTTTTTTTAAGCTGCTCAGAAAGTCTATCTACGACTTCTCGGTTCCCTTTCCTCCCTGGGTGGTGGGTATATTCCTTTGCCGACTTATATTCAGTTGTCTTCTTTGAAATCGCCTAAGGGGAGAGATTGGGTTAGGATCAAAATTATTAATTGAAAAAGTAATCCAATAACCATAGATCAATAGCTTGCTATTTTAATTTTTTTAATAATACCGGGAATTTGTCTGTCCGAAACCTTCTCTCAAAAAAACTTCATTCCTCCTCATCCATCCACTTATACTTCTTCCATGGTTTCACCTTCGATTTGTTAAGTCCACAGTCCACGTCATGTATGTATTTGTTCGCCACCTTTTTCTTCCAAATCCTATGTTGGTCCCTTGCCTTATTGTACACATATTTCTTAAAAATTTACAGTTAAACTTTGGTCAACGTGTTCTCAATAATGAAGCTTACCTGTAATGAAAGATATGAATAGAGAAACTTTTATCATGTGTTCGTAATAGATGAAATGAAGAAGGAGAGGCTAAAAAATTAATCAAGAGCTTACCCATACATCCTTCCACGATTCTTCGTTTACATCGTCGGGGATATCGCTCCAGTGTTCACATGACCCAAATTTGATGCACCGTAGAAATGCATAATTCTTATAGGCCGTCCATGTAGTCCAATTATTTGTGCAAAACAACTCTTTTTCTTGGAATCAGAAAGCAACAGGAACGTGATTACTCTCATTCGCAAGCATAACAAATTGACAAGTCATTGTTCCACACTGCCTGCACCAACTTTTTATCTCGAACTTGTCAAATCCCTCACAATTTTTACCTCCAGCCTTGGACAAGTCATTCTCTTTTTTTTTACTTTCCTCCCCTTTCGGGATCCCTTTGCCCCTTCTTTGTAACTTTGAGATTGTTCCTCCGATCCACCGCCTTCCACTCCCTCAATATTGTCATTCTTTATTGGTTCATATTGCGGTGTTCCCTCATTTTCAAACTGTATATTTAATGGAATCCTTTTGGTTGATGGTTCTTGCTCTCCTACATCTTCCTCAGGTGGTGTAACAACTTTCTTCTTCAGTGGTTTTCGCTTCCTCTTGGTGGTTAGTTTTCCACGTGTTGGCGGCAACTACTAGATGTAAAGTAATCCATCCATTCAAAAAAGTCAAGTCAAATATGTAACATAATCTAATCCATACTTATGTTTTCTAGTAGAATAACATAAATGACATACATTCTAAAAATTGAAGCAACCATACAACATAATATGAGCCATACTTATGCGAACTAATCATATAACGTAAATGATATACATGTTGACTCACACAATGCCAAAAAATTAACTCACATAACCATTCCAAGAAGTCATACAAGTATTCAAAAAAATTAACTCACACAACCATTCGAAGAAGTCTTAAAACCATTCCTAAAAGTTCACCCACGTAATCCCTTCCACACGATCAAACACCTTAAATACAACACATAGAGGGCTATGGAACGGCCCCAAACTACAACACAACCAATGTAATTGAGCACTTCTTAGCCAAAACAAAGGAAATAAATAATACCCTAATAAATTTCCACAAACATGATATTCCGCAAAAGAAGCATGAGCATGCCATACTACATCATCCCTTGTCAAACATGGTACCTTGCAATTTTAAAATGATTTTAAAAAAAAATCCCCTAATTGAGGCATTGTGTCAAACATGTGTTGTACATGAAAATAGTATTGCTTACCATTCATAATTTTGGATGTCATACCATTGTAAACATTAGTAAGTTGATTTACCTTTTTAGATGAATCGAGTTTGGTGAAGTTTGTGCACTTCAATCCCCAAAGTTTCACTCCACAAGAAAGGGAGTGTAAGAAAGGATTGGTTGTGGAAGATGGTATACTCTTCAACCTTTTGTAGTAAATAATGGCTAGGGTTGAGGAGTTATGGAAGGCTATGCGGTTGATGGAAAGTTTATGGTTGTTAAACTTGAGAGAAGACGCGAGGAGTGTGGAAACGGAGGTTCTGTGTAGCGGCTATGATCTCCTGGGCAATTTTTTTTTTAAATGTATGTGTTCTATACACCGGTATGTGTTTTATGGAAATCTATAAACTACTGAATTGGACAAAACATTTCGCCAACAACATGTGTCATATGAAAAGGATTTCATACACGCTGATGACTTATCTTGACGTTCTGCTATATGTTTTAGATAACATTTTGTGTTCGTAGTATAAATTTTTTTCAAAGTAACTAGCACCTGTAAAAATACAGTTTCAAATACTAGTTTACCGGTGTAAACTTGGTCTTTAAAGCAGTTGCTCGCAGCTGCTTTAAATCAAATTTCGATTATTTTCGGCGGAAAATTACATTTCGAATTTTTATCGCCAAACAAAATTGAATGCTTACACCGGAACTATTTACTATTACCAGTGCATATATGTCATGCATTCTTATTTTCAGTTATTTTCGACGGAAAATTACATTTCAAATTTTTACCGCCAAACAAAATTGAATGCTTACACCGACACTATTTACTATTACCGGTGCATATATGTAATGTATTCTTATCAATATACATTTGATTATCCTTATCACACCCCCCATATTTTTGTAACGCTCTATTTCTCGAACTTATTGCTTTCCTGTTTTTAATTGACATTCACTTAATAATTGCCAATTCATTTGAAAGAACTCCCTATCCCGAAAATATTAAATTCGTTTTTTTCATATATTTTGTTAAATAAGCATTATGACCCCTAACATTTACATTCAACCCCTTCCCCACTATTCAATGGTTCTGGATATGGCTTTATAATGTACCCTAATATTTATGTCTAATAATTGGAACGTCACGATTGTTATGACGGTAGAAATTGTTGATCCTCATTTTTGCAATTAGGTCCTCCAATTTTTTTTGCTTTACCGATACTTGTGGTAACTAAATAATATTCCAAATTTAATATTATATCCATAAAGGAGAATTATAAAATATTTTTTGACTCAGGGGTCAATTCTCCAAAAGTGCAAGAACTTGTTCTAGAGTAAACAATGACGGTTTTCTTCAATGTGACAATTTGGGATCCGAAGATCTTTGGACGTCACTTGGGGACTCAACCCATTTATTTCCTCACGGGTCAAATTTTGAATTACATCCCGGTGGTTTGGAGAGTCAGCTTGATCAAGCGGCTTTGTATTTTGAGGTCCGAGTAAAAATTTTATTTTTTCCATTTTAGTCCCTCCAAGAATCTTGCAATCGTCCAAATTAGAAATTGGCGCCACAAAAATTCAATTCAATATAATACAATAAATGGAAATCATTTACGCTCCCATCGTGTCTATGAAATGTGGACAAAATTGAACATTGATTGTGTGCCCAATTTTACCAATAATTGCAGTGTGGCCCCAAAATTTTTTATGGCAATGTACATACCACCGAATTGGACAAAAATAATTTCTCCAACAACATTTTTCATATTAAAAAGGTTTCATACATGGTGATGACCTATCTTGAAGTGGTTTTGTATGTTTAAGATAACATTTTGTGTTAGTAATGTAAATTTTCCCCTTAAAAGCATGACATTTCCCATTTTTTTATGTTCCTTTATAAATAACAAGCATTACCACTAATTAAATCAATTGTAATGATCGTAAAAATTAAATTCTTAATAGTTAGTTTGTTTAACACCTTTGAAGGTAATGAAAATACTGGTGTGGTACAAAAATCAAGGTTTTAAAGGCTAATAGTTCACTTTCATATATAGTAACGAGGAATGGCTCCACATCGTCATCCACCGCTACTTCATCCCTATCATGGGTACTTGTACCCACATCCATGTCCTGCATATGACAATTGCGGTTTGTCAGAAGTTCTCCAACGAATGCTACAACATCAGGAAATTGAAAGCTGGAAACTTTGGCTATGTGGTCGAACCAGGATCTCTGGTACTTGTATTCTTCGAGTAAATTCATTACACCGACCTCCAAGGCGATGACTCGGGATTCAAGGGAAGGGATTACCATATCAGCCGGTTGTCTGTGAAAAGAATCCGCACAAATCCTAACATCGGTTGCCCGTAAACATCATGGAGATGTGGGGTTACTCCAGCTCTAGAACATAAGGATGAGAATATACTACAGAAACCATATAACCCCGTCTTATCCCATTCATTCCTAAAATGGATCATTATCATGTCACCAACATTTCATCGGAGATGGTTCTTTATTGCGTACAAGTAGGAGAGCCTATGTTTGTTAACTTCTGTGTTAACAGTAACAAGGTATATTCAGGATGCCACAAAGTGATACCATCCATTCATTTATGGATTCAGAGCATTCTTTGGAATCTTACTCTAGTCAGGTTTGACCAACTTATCTATGTCTGTTTCGTTCCTCGTTACTGTTTCGATGATCTCCCTACAAACTGAATGGCATAAAACATAGTAGGAATTCGATACGGGAGTATGGAGTGCAAAAAAATCATCCTTATCCTCTGGAGCATTGGGCAACCCAAACAACTCATTTATAGCTTCAACTGTGAGAGGAACAAGTTTGCCTCTATAGTACACCTTTTCAATGTTGGTCACCACTACAAGTTTGCGTAGAAATTACTGACAATGCTAAGGTTGAAAGCAGGCAAAGTCTCGCAAAATTTTTCCCACCCAAGACTCTAGATTGTTTGTAGAAATAGAGGTAGCGCCTCTATTCCTCTCTCTGGGTGATGGCAGTGCCCTTTGTATGCTTCATGTACAGACCTAACCTCCTCGGACACAAGGATACCATCTGGGTACTTCCGTGGATAAACATTTGGTTGAGAAGGAGAAGATGGCATGTCCTTTTGAGTTTAGATTAGGGGCCATTTCCTAAAAAAATACATTAAGGCATTTTATCAAACACCTTGGGTGCGACCTCAATAATTCATCATATTAAATAATTAATGTATGGATGTGGGACTACAAAGGAAATTTAAACATATGTTTTGATCGGTTGATGTGAATTAGCTTATTCTATAAGCTCTATTTTTTTGTTCTTGTCCCTGACATTTCTGGGCTTCTAGTGGATAGCATACCAGAATAAGAGATTCTCTTCGATCGTAGGTCTATGCCTCTTTAGATCTAGTCTAGCTCGGATCTATGCAGTGTCCCACCCAAAAGCTGTCTCGATCTCCGAGAGGCTCATCTCATAAGAGCGGTCAATCAGGTGAAAGCGAATGAACCTCTCGCACGGTACCCCATCCACCTCAGTATAGGTCTTGACAGTGGCTAGGAACTCGAAGGTGTACCTCCAATACGTGGGTGCTCCTCGGACTAGGAAACCACCCAAACTTCCTTTTTCAAGGAGGAATAGGATCGGCTCCTTGAGATGTAGGGCCTCCAAAGCTACTTCATCAGCGAAGCAGGTCTCCCGAATCTTCCTGGTGGACAAATTTTCCCACCGAGAGCATAAGAGCCGGTGATCCTACGCAATCCCATGAATTTGTCTGAGATAGATGGTGGAGCAGGTTCTCCTGCAGGAGGAAGAGGTGGAGGTGGGATAGACAGACCTGCTCTCGCTCTCTTCTTCGGGGCCATGTCTATTCAATAAAGCAAACACATCAGGCACACAGGAAAATAAGAGATGCGATAAACATTCAAATGGTATCTCAAAAGAAAATATTTACATTAACTAATATGCAACTCATAGAAAGAAAAAAAATTCATGTAAGTCCAAACATTGAACCATTTCTTTAATGAATGTAAGGTCTCAACCGAAATCTGGAGTTGGTTTGAAATGCACATGAGTTGATCAACTAGATCATTCAATTCCATCTATGAGAGGTTTCAATATTATATGAGTATTACGGCTACTTCTGGACTCAGGA
>JAULKM010015984.1:0-14499 GCA_032355605.1 Rubia tinctorum
GGGTTAAGAATGATCTAAATGCGTTGCACTATTGCCATACATTTTGAATTTCATACTTAACGTAATATCTTCGGGATCTATCATAACAGTTTTATAATTTTGCAATAGTTTTATTTTGGCATAGCTTGCTATCTTCTCCTAACATATGTGTAACATTGATAATATAAAAATGACATTCGTATGGAGTTGTGTGTATTGATATCTATATGTGAGTGCAATGAGATTATAAGGTACAATTAATTGTACATGCAATAGAATATTACAAACTAATCATGGAAAAGGATTCATTTCTTATCATTCTTCCATTACTTCTTTAACTCCATTACTGCCCCCTCGCCCACCACCCCCTAGCGAAGCGTAGGATTACTAGCAACACAAAGCTTGGAGCGCAAGAACTCAAACCGAGAACGAGGTATACTATTTGTGAAGATGTCCACAAGTTGAAGATAAGAAGAAACATGAGATACCTTGAACTTACCGGAAGCCACCATCTCAAGCACAAAATGATAATCTATATCAGTGTGTTTGGCTCTCTTATGCGAAATAGGATTCTGAGCAAGAAAGAGAGAATTTTTGTTATCAAACAACAACATAGGAGGCACACAAATCGTCACACACAAGTTCCTGAGAAGATATAATCATCCAAGCCAATTCCGCAGCAATATTGGTCATAGTGCAATATTCTGATTTGGAGCTGGAAAGGGACACCTTAGGTTGCTTCTTAACACTCCAATAAAATAGATTACCGCCAATGAAGATGGCGTAACCATATATCAACCTATGAGTATTCTAACAGCGAGTCCACTCGGCATCAAAATAACCAAGCACTGGAGGGGCAGAAGGATTTGCGCAAAAAGTAAAATCATAATGAAGAGTACTGCGAACATAACACAAATCCGAGTAACAATATGAAAGTGGTCACCAGTTGGTGCCTGCATAAAATGACTGGACGTGTTGACATCATAAGACAAGTCAGAATGTATGATCGTCAAGTACTGAAGTGCGTCAACCAACGAACGATAAAGTGTGTGACCAAACGACTTACTGGAAGAACTAAAGAGCTACAAATAGGCCACAAAAGGAGTGGGACAAGTGCTGCATCAATCGTGCCAACTCGAATCAGAATGTCCTTGGCATATCTTGTCTGACCAAGGAACAAGCCATCTGAAGTAGGAACAACCTCAAAACCCGAGAAATATTTTAAGGTGTCTAGATCGGTGATCTTAAACTTGTGACTCACATGATCAATTATCATACGAATGAGTGCACCATCATTCCCTGTAAAAATAATCTCTTCAACATAAACCAAGAGATGGAGGGAGGGGAACCTTTTACAAACACAAATAATGAAGTATCTAATGAGCTGCAAACAAAACCAAGGCCAATGAGGAAGAGCTGAAACGTTGAAACCAAGCACGAGGACCTTGCATCAACCTATAGATGGCTTTTGCAGACGACGGACATAATCAGGACACATAGGATCTTTGTAACCAACATGCTGCTCCATGTAAACGGTGTTTCAAGAACTCCATTCAGGAAGGATTTTTGGCAACCATATGATGTAACAACCAGTGACAAAGAACAACCAAAGACAAGACATTGCAAACTGTAGAAGCCTTGACCACATGACTGAAAATGTGATTATAATAAAAAAACTTGAAGTTGCGAACCGTGGGCGAAATGGCTAATGTGGATGGCTCAAACACTTCTGATGATATTGGCGTAGGCTCAAGTGATGAAGGGGAAGTTATTGGATTGAGTGAGATGCCTGGAAGAAAAACTCATAAAAATGAGCATGAAAAGTAAAGTATTCGTTATTCGTACAGGGATCAAGGCAACAATTACCCATATACTGAAGGCTATATCCCAATAAAATACATGGAAAACTATAAGCGCCAACTTATGAGGACCATAAGGGTGCAAATATGAAAAAAAAATCAACAACAAAAAGGATGAAAGTTGGAGTAATCAGGAGTAGCACTAAAAATAATAGAGAGTGAAGACTGACCAGATAAAAGTGGCGTAGGTAGTCGATTTATGGTGTAGGTTGTGATTGAAAATGCATCGCACCAAAAGGAATTATGCAAATTGGAATTGAAAATTATAGAGAGCTCCGTTTCGGGGATGTGAAGATTTTCCCGCTCAGCTCGACCATTTTTCTCCAGTGTATAGGGGCATGAAAGCTGATGATTGATGCTTTTTGAAGCAAAATGAGATCACATGTGAGTGTTTGCAAACTCTATCCCGCCATCAATTAGAAAAACCTTGATAGAGGTGGAAAATTAGTTCTCAACCAAGGCTACAAACAGATGATATGCCTATAAAAAATCAAACTTGCGTCATAGAGGGTATAGCCAAGTGAAACGATAGAGATCATCAACAAATATATCATGATAAGAGAAGCCAACATGAGAAGCAATAGGCGCGGACCCCGAAGATCAAAGTGAATCAAATCAAGAAAAGGTGATACACGTCTATTATTTCAGTACAAGAAAATTGTTTCCCCTTCACCATCTCACAAGAGGAACACATATGCGACTTTGGAAACAGACTAGTTATAGACATTCAGACGTACTCAAGGAAGAAACGGTGTTGTGAGGAACATGACCCAATCTACTATGCCAAATTTCAAATGATGCTTTAGACTTACTCGACGCAACAAAAGAAGCTAAAGAAGCACCACCACCATAATCCAAAATATATAAGCCTCCATCACAATTACCTTTGTTAATAACATCACTAGTAAACTTTCTCGAAATAGTGAAAAGGAGTAATCAAAGAAAATAACACGATTCATATCCAAGTCAACTTCCTATTCGACAACAAATTTTTAGTAATTTGTGGAGCAACCAAAACATGTGTAATGTTAAGGGCAGAACCATTACCAACAATAACATGGTTGTTACCAGAATAAGTAGTGACGTGATCAAGAGAGGACTAAGAGGAAATCATGTGGCTTGTCACTCCATGATCGGCGATCCAATGATAACAACAATCAGGCTGAGAAGAATGCAATAAAGTGGCAGAAAAGGAAGCTTGAGAGGACAAGTGAGGACATGTCGAGGCATTGTGGCCAAATTCTTCACACCACTGACACTACAACTGGTTATATTCTTCCTACAATTTATAGCATGAAAAAGCAAGATGACCTAGAACATTACACCATTGACACCGTGGAAAATCAAAGTGAGCAACATGGCCTAAAACCAAATTTTACGTTTTAAAAAAAGAAATACGATGCCGATTGAGTTTTGACAAGGTGCTAAAATTGCGAGATATATCGGGAGACAGTTGAATGAATTGCGAGATGAAGACACGTGAGATGAAGGTAGATGTGATCTGAAAGGTATAGGGTGTGAAACTCACGTGCAAAGAACATAAATGGCATGTGCACATGGTGGAAGCACATGAATCTCACGCACATGCCAATATTGAAGATAGCGATCCTGTAGCGGATATCGAAAAGGAATGAAACGGTGATGGAGTCTCAGATGTGGATGACAATGATAAACACAGATGACGACATATGATGGGGCAATGACACAATGATCAGAGGAGAAGAGGAACCGACTAGGGACGAATTAATTAAAAGAGGAAGCAATGGAGATGCAATCCGAGCATGAAAAATGATTGGATTGGCAAGTGGCTGAGTGGCACGCCACATGAGCTCCAATATGGCGATCGAAAAATGTTATAAATGATAGGAAGCCAATTTAAAGAGGATAAAGTTTAAGGTTTTGGTTTTTTTTAGAAGAGAGAAAAAATAATATTTAGAGAAACATGTCTAATACCATGATAGAATGTAAAACCTACAACTGTTTGAGGCTTTTTATGTGACTACAGAGGGTTACAAGGTACAATTGTTCATGGAATAAAATATTACAAACCAATCAGGAAAATGATTATTTTCTTATCTTTCTTCCATTCCTTCTTTAACTCCATTATGTTTGATTTATTATTTATTATGGTAAACCTGTGGGAAGGTTTATGCATGATGAAGAGTGGACACGGATTTTGTGGCTAAACTTTGCTCTTAAGCATCGAACCTGTAAAAAAAGTTTCCGAGGTTTTGTAGGAAGACTCTCTGATACTAATGTCAGACCAAAAATATTTTCTTTTAATTTGATAATACAATCAGTTAAATTGAGACATGTCGTGGTATTTATAATGGTTGATCCCTCTAAGTTATCCAAATCATATTGGGAGTGAATATGTTTATTTCATAAAGGAATATTATATAGACCTATTATATTCATGTTTCCATAAATATATTTCAAATTGGAACTTTCTCTTCGTAATAGCTTCCAACCCAGTACTAACATTAGGATACACCCGTATAGTTTTTGGCCCAAGCTGTGGGCTTCGGCCCAACAATAACTACAAACCCCCAAGAGAGCTGAAAATCGTGCTTCAGCCAAGACCTTGGGTTCTTTCACACATTTGTATCCAAAGGCCATCCATCATCGGTGACACTTAGTTTCCTCTTTATTTGATAACTCATAGGTTTCTGAATTGTTAGCACATTCTAATTTAATCAAGACTCCCATTGTCGTTGCTTTGGGCAAAGAGAAAGTACTTTCCTCAAGGTGCACACATTACCACCTATTTTTAAAAAGATAATTAATACTATTGATTTCAAAATGTCCCTCAACTATAGTTGTCACTTAAAACCTTTCCCTTCACTAAATCCACTTCATTTTTGTATAATCTCCCAAGCGATTAAACCAAGCACACAGTCTTCTCTCCCTCGAATTATTTGTGTTTGAAATATTCTTATCAACAAGTAAGTTTACGTTTCCAACTTCAATATTCTCATGCTAATGTCTAGTTCATCTTCCACTCTATCAATTTCATGTACTTGTGAGGTTCGTATGCCCCAGAATGATAGTGTTCGATCTAGCTTCTTGTTGTGGGAGATATATCAATTTCTATTATTTCTCTGGCCAATCCATCTATTATAAAGGATAAGAAAAGGAAGAGAAGGAAATCTTCTGCGTTCCATGAGTGCACCGTAATTTTCTTTGTCGAGATGTAGTGTTGATGGAGGAGCAAGAGGTTGCTCCATCTCCAAAGCCTACTATGTTGCAACTAGGATATCTGTTGTCCTAGGATGTTCAACTTGCTACTCCCAATGTGAGTGAGACTCCTCGAAATCTTGCAACTGGTAGGTCAGCCATCTACAAAAATCATCTATATTATGACATTACTTTTTCTTTCCCCCATGTCCTTCTTCATCTCCTATGATAAACATTTGTTAACTTTACCCTAACTGAATCTTTGTCATTTTAGGTTTTCTGAACCTTTGCTCACAGAAAGAAGTCGATAATTTTGTTTCTCTTCTCTGATCTATGTTCTACCTTGGGTCTAGAATGATAAGGCTTTTGGGGATGATCATTTAAACTTCTTTCTTGAACCTGATAACCATGTTGAAGTTATCTCTAAGTTTTCAGCCAAGCCTTTAGATGTTAGTCTGTTCAAATTAGATATCAACAAATACATTCAGTCTCCTGATTCTTCTTCAGCCCCAGGTGGAGAAACCACTCATCTTCTTCTACCTCCCAAGTTTTCCTTCATCAATTTGTACACTTCATCATATTTTCATACTTAGTGTAGATACCGATGTTTGTTGGCTTTGGATTATGGTGGTATTTTGTGAAGGTGTCAATTTTAAAGTTCTAATTTATCACCATCAACCTTATTGGAACTATGGTTAGCATTGGATACACTAACTCCAAGTATCTTTGAAGTTTTATCTCCCTAGCCTCAAACTCTCACTGGCTTGCTGAACCATTATTTAAAAACTGTTGTACCTGTTTATGATTTAAGCCCCGTTGATCGTGGCCCTAAAGTCGGTATGCAAAGTGGAGAATATTGGCCCTCTGGGCTAGCGAGGAGTTCCTTTGATTCTATACCTCTTTTATTAATATTATCATAAAACTCAAAGGAGTACCTAGCCGATCGGTTCAACAGAGTCGATGCACATTCTCCATCCTTCATGGATCACGTTTATTCATTTCATCTTGTTAAGATCTTTCCCTACTCTCACCGTGCAATGTTGAGCCATTTTCTGGTCTACCTAACTGAAGCCATGTCATTTTCCATTGGGAATTTCATCAACGCATGGTATAGCGATCAGATGAATTTAGCCTGGTTCATCCACGTTTGTCCAAGGATGACATTGAAAGGTGAAAGAGCATTCATAATGACAAAATTACATAATACTAATTGATTTCTTTCCTTGTCTTCGACCATTACCGGAATGGTAACAATGCCAATCAAGGATTATGTTCTTCTAGTGAACCTAGATAGGGAGAGTGTACACTTCTTCATTTTCTCCATGTCTAGCCATAGCTGGCCAAAGCAACTGGTAAACATGATTTTGACTCCACTCCAATAATCCATAAAAATACTTTTAACTAAGAAATTCTTGATGCTTGCAGAATTTTCCATGGGGTTAGAATGTGGGTTGTGGTTGGGCACTGCATCAGCGTCTAAAAAAGTGATCGTCTCATCCATCTTGAAGCTTCTATCCCTAAGTTTTGGCAGAGGTTTGTACTGGCTCCGATTCTAAATCATAGTGTTGGATATTCCATCTCCAATAGTTCAATTTATCACATTCACCACTTTATTGTTCTTGGGGCCCGTGTCTTATCTTTCGTAGCTGGTGCATCATCCTGGCGAGGGTGCCAATCTTCCCTTTATTGGTTATTTGGCTCCTGCATCCCATATATCCATTTTTATGCTTGTTGCAGCCTTTTCCTTGGCCCATATCTCTCTCTCTCTCTCTCTCTTATTGTCGATCTTACTTTTTAGGCTGTTGTGTGCTCCCAAAACATTCTAGGGTTAATGCACTTTTCAAAATTTGCCTTCATTTAAAAGCATTCTACCATGTCATGTCTTCAATCTTTATGAAATTCACAATATTTCAACGAAGCTCCTCTCCTTGGGTTGTCCTGTATTGGTGCCACTGAGTGAAGCAGGGGGCGGTTGACGATCAGGATATTTGTCCTTGATTTTATTACAGGGTTGTATGCCGAAGTGAGGCTTTAATGGCGAATTTAATCACTTCTTCCAATTTACGAACCAAATCCTCGGTAAAATTTGTCAGCATCTCTTTTACGCTTTGTTTCTTCTACCACTTTGGTATACCTCTCCATGATATCCTGAATATGTTGAACGATGGTCGTGGTGTCGGCTACCAGCTTGTCATATAATTTAACATCAGTCATAGCATTCCTATATCATGAAATTATATATGTCATATCCATGAGGACTAGGCTGTCTTCCATGTACGTCTGCAAAAAACCACGGTTGGCTCATTAGGCTTTTGGCGAATTTCAACAGATTTTTCACTCTTTTGGTTAATTTCTTCAACTAGTAGAAACATGTAAGTAAGTCGCAACCAAGGCATGGTAATTAGTCAGTTACCCTCTCAATAAAGACTCAAACCATTGAAAATATTTCTCTCTACAGTGGGACCCAACCGGACAGCAGCTCACATTGGAATGCATGTCTCCTGATGACATGACCTGCTGGTAAGTCATTAAGAACTGTTGTAGATCAGTCTAACCATTTTAGGTGGGAACATTATTAGGTAGCCATGGGTGAGTTCGCTACTATAGAAGGTATGAATGAAGAAGATACTACTTATCCACTCTTTCTGATCATCCGTTGGAACTCCCGATCAATGGTGTCGAGGTTCTTATCTTTGACTGGTTTCTAAAGTCCATGAAATAGTATTCAAGGTTCATTTAGGTACGTGTTGGTCGAGCTAATCAATATCTAATTTCCAAACGGTGCTTTATGAGCAGGAAACGTCGCTCAGGCTGAAGGTTTTGATATTAAACCAGCGTTTAGATCCGGTCCTGGATATGCAGCTTGGGCACCTATCACTACGGGTAAGACGGCAGGATTACCCAAAGGTTGGCTATAGTCAACCCTTGAGAAACCTTGTGAGATGGATGAGCTCTGACATGGGTTTCTAAAGCTCCATCGAGGGTCAGATTGGCTTGTCCCAACATTATGGGCATCAATGGTATCACCTAGTTAGGAGGAAACCCTATACTAAAGGTCAAGTGTGGCGAAAGGTGGTGCGACATCGTCATTTGTGGTGGCATCGCTATTTTTGGCGGCATTAACCCTTCCAGTGCATCTGACTCTATAATTGTGTATGCATTTGCACCTGGATGTGCATATGCGGTCCTGTAATTGTTTAAAACCGTGTACTCTCCATGCATGAATATGTTGCTGGATTGGACCCCCGACTTTGGTATAGGTATCATTCAGGCAGTTGACGATGTTTTCATAAGATTTATGTGACTGATGAACAATGCCTTCACGGCGTCTTGTGTGCGTCTGCTCAGCAAGAACTTGCCAAAAGATGTTGAATTCAATTGGACAACTTATTAAGCATCCAACTCTTTGGAATCAACTGATGTTGTCTCTCCATCCAGGGGTCTCCAGACTTTTGGGTGACGGATTAGAAGCCTCACAAAACAACTCCCCTTCTCCAACTTGGTTAGGCTCAACCTAAGATGGATATTTACGTGAACTTTTATGCTTGGGCATCATTGAACAAGGTATACAATTGTTGACAATTGGGTCTAGCAGCGTGTGCCAATTGATGAAGAGTAGACACCAACTTTGTGGTTGAACCTTGCTCTTAAGCACGAAACCTGCAAAACAAAGCACTTGGGATCCCAAGGGGATGATTCCTTTATTCTAAATTCAGATCCAATGTGTCTATTATGAATATTGATAACAAAATGAATAGAATAGAGACATGTTATAAGCGATAATCCTTTGAAGTTCTCTGGATCATACTTGGCTAAATATGCTCATTCCATAAATGAATAGGCGTCTTTCCATAATAGACTTACATATATTCATGTTTCCATAATATAATTCGAATAAAGATATTTTCTTTGTAATGAGGTTCGGACGAGTATTGACATTAGAATACAGCCTCGTGGACTTCAGCCCAACCACCACTAATGTAGTTATATATCACCCCGCCTAATAAGAACGTGTCATTTGATGTCTTACCATAATAGACTTACATATATTCATGTTTCCATAAATATAATTCGAATAAAGATATTTTTTTTGTAATGAGATATGGTCGAGTATTGACATTAGAATATAGCCTCCAATTTGAATTTGAATCGAGTAATCCAGTATATTTTTCACGTTTTGTCTATGTTCGGGGGGCTACAAGTAATATGGATCCCCCGACTCCCAATCAGGTTGCCTTCCCAGGCCTCGCCGGTGTTGCCTGTAGGTCATGATGTGCCTTGAGATGGCTGTCTCCGATCCTCCCGCCGGCGGGGAATCTGCTCCCGGGCTATTGCTCTGCTGCCCATAAGGGTTTGCCTGTTCTTTGTACATAAACCCTTGCGAGGGAGTTTAATTAAGAAAATTGGTAATAGATGTCGCTGAAGGGTCTGTCTCCCGATCGGATGTTGTCTTTCTAAAGCTCAAGATACTCTGTGAACCAAGCGAGTTGGTTAGATGCGTGGGACAGAGGGCTCGTAGTACCTGCTAGCGCAGCTATGCAGTATTCTCAACCCATGAACAATATGAGTTAGAAGTTTCTTTCGGAACCCCCGGAACTTCTTCAAAGTAGCTCCCTTCCATGCCCAACTAGTGTAGTTATAAAGGCCTAGATTCCAGCCCAACCATCATCAGTGTAGTTATATATCATCCCACCTAATAAGAACGTGTCATTTGATGAGGGAAATTTTGGTATTTTATGAGTGTAAATAGTCATATAACACTAATACCCCTATGCAAAATTTAGGAATATAAAGATTGTAAATAAAGAATTTTCAATCGAAAGTGGCAGCTGAGTCCGACCACTAAAGCTATCCACACGAACCAAATCATTAGAATGCATAAATTAATTTCTATGAGTAAAGAGGATAAAATATGCACGTATAGTGAACCATGACTGATGCTTTTATAAAAAGACATCAATCTATATCATTTAACAAATTCATGATATATTCCGCTATTTGATTTGAACACCTAATCAAGATAGTACTATTATCGTATTCAACACCTAATTATCATGATCTGTTTCTATTTTCCTTGTAACTTGTTTATTTCATTTTACAGAGTTTGCTTATTGGATGGAAAGCTGGTGGTTTTGGGCCATTAATTTATTCTCTTTTTGCTGGGTCTACGATTGGGACAATATACTCGGTTAATGTAAGTTTCTTTTATTTATTCTTAATAATTTTGGGACGATCAACTATTAGGGCATCGTTTTATGAGTGAGTTTTGTTTCTTTTACATCAACGCAGGTACCTTTTTTGAGATGGAAGAGTATTCCCTTTGCTGCCGCATTCTGTATGTTATGCTTACAACTGGCATGGCCGTTGGGTGTTTATCTGCACATACAGGTCCGTAATCCCATTTTAATCTGCACATTTTGACTTTCATCAGTTGATTCAAAAAAATGTTTGATCCTTAATATATTTTATTAAACATAAATAAAACTTGAAAAGTTGGTATTTTGAGAACATATGTTATAATGAATCTAAAACTCGTGAGATATATCATTCAATGATATTTATACTTATACACTAGTTCAATTTTATGGTCAAAATTAAGAAGTTTTGACTAAATGAATAGTTAAATTGGATGTTGAAATCAGAGATATTTATAACAAAAGAATTTGAGGTTACGATTAAGCTGTAAAATGTATTAGTTTTAAAATGTTCATCATATTTATATTGTAGAGCATAATGCACTAGTAGCAAAACTATGCAAGTTGCTTGGTTTTAGAGTGCATGTTGGGCATTCAAGCAATAACGTTAGAAATAGCTCTATTTGCCAACCACACAATTAATGAAGTGTCACTTTATTTTTTTAACAGTTAAACAACTTCACTTTATTTTTTTAACTTACAACTGTATTTTATAAATTAAAATATTTTATTATAAATTAAAGTATATAATAGCTATGCTTAATGTGAAAATATAAGTAAAGTATACGAAAATTATAATATTTAATTTTAAAATGCTTTATTTAAATTTAAATTTTTAATGTTTAATTTAAACAATGCAATTTTTAAATGGAAAGATATAGTGTACAAACCCTAGATCAACCGGACACGGGCAAAGCGACATGATCACAGAAAAAAAATTATGTTAGGAAATTAAGTATGTTGGGGTGATAGATCAAAAAAAATTTGACATGTAATAAATAGGTGAATAAATAATGAAAAATACAAAAAAACTAACTTTTAACCTTACTAACTTACCACATCTTAAAATTTCATTGATTCTCAACCCAACATATTGAATTCCCTAACATAAATTCTTTTAGGGAGACCTGATGCACATGTTTGCGCGCATTTCATACTCCCTCCTTCCCAATTCAAACTGCACACTTCACTTTATGTCACTATTCACTGTCTAACTTTGACCGCATATTTGAGTAGATATATAAGCAATAATATTATCATATGTTATATTGTTGAATTCGTCATAACAAGTAGTTTCTAAAAAGTAATTTTTTGTTTGCCGTTATTATACATAGTTAAACTTATTAACGATTAGACAAGTTTCTTGATGCGCGTGAAAAATATTCTGTGCAATTTGAGCTGGGACAGAGGGAGTAGCTATGACTATTATGCAGTAATATGAAGCAGATTCCAAAGTATAGACTCTTAGAACATGTACAATGGTAAAACCGTTTCGAATTACTCTTGTGGTTCCAATTCATTAAATAATGAATTTTTCTCTTCCACCCCAGTAATTGAACTTACAACTAAATCACTCCATTTTTTCTCCACAATGGTTGACACCATTTTGAAACCATTCCATGGACCCCACTTGATTCTCTCTATCATACTCATTATTTTTACCTTTAATATTTAATTCAAATAAATTTAACTAACAAAATAAAGATAAATGTGAAATTTAATAATACACCTATAATTATTGAATTGGATTTTAGTTTTTCAAATTTCATTTTTGAAATTAATTTTAATTTGTAAAATATATTTTATGAACCATAATTAAAAATAACCACATATATATTTTAAAGAAAGTAATTTTGATTTTTTAAAAAGAAATAAAATTTAATTTAGATTTTGAAAAAATAGTTTTTAATTTTCCTTTTTTTATTTTTAAATAGAAAAAAAATTCAGGTGTAATTTTTTTATATAAAAAAGGTGAGGGACCCCTCTGCCACGTGGCTCAACCAGTGGCTGCCACATGGCAGCCAAGGGGAAAAGAAACGAAAAAGGCAGCAGCCATGACCCCCTGCCCATGTGCTTCTATGCGCAAGTTAGAACTGAGCCAGTTGGAGTTTTACAACCCGGTTTAACGGGCTGTATCAATGCAGCCCATTTGAATTCTCACTGTGAGAATTTTCGGTCCTGGTTATGTCCCATTTTTTAATTGAATCCCCTCTGAACCCTCCACTGCACATGCCCTTATGTTTCATGTGACCAAAGATTTAGGAGTATTTCTTTTTAAATTTATATACTTGTCTCAATCATTTATTCACTAATAAACTTAGTGTTACAGACTTCTGTGCTTGGAAGACCAGCTCTCTTTTCGAAAGCTCCAATTACCGGAATAGCATTTGCAGGTATCATGGGAATTGTACTATCACAAGTTAAGGTAAGATTTTTTTCCATTTAATTTGGAGTGTCCCATCGCTGTTGGAAACATAAGAAAAAATCCTTATAAGAATGAACAAGAGCACTTTCAGTGAAACATGTGAAATTCTTAGCTTTATGTTTAATTGACAACAAGATATTTATACCTGGTTAAACAAACATTTAATACAAGTGCAAGGTCATGATATCTTGTAGTCAAGAGCGTTACAAGGAAACTTTGAATGGATGAACAAGGGTTTAAGAAGTTTGGGTGAGAATGGATAACTTGGAGAAGTAAGCTATTTGTAAAAGGAGAAAATTCCTACTACTATTATTTTTAGTTTGATTCAAACTCTACTACTCCCTCTGTCCCAATCCTTTCTGCAGAAAGAGAAAGGGCTGGGTTTTATTTTGGTGAGAGAAAAATTCTAAAATGCGCCTCTATTATCGGCATCTCTCCTTTCTTCATCCACTCAATATCACATTCCTTCTTCATCCACCACCGCCGTTCTTTTCATTTACCCAACACCACCCAACATCACCACTGACAATTCACCGAAATTCGACAAAATACGTCAAAAAGTACAAAAAATAAGGCACAAAAACAGGCTACACCATTGCCCTGGCAACCTCACCAAATTTGCACCGTATCGGCATACCAAAACCCAAAGCATACCCCGAATCGACGTCGGAGGGTTTTGTGAGGGATTTGAGATGAGAATAGGCGTTGCAAATGAAGATTGGAATGGGCAGAGGGATTTGACATCCCAAATCGACGTATATAATCGATGTCGGAGAGTTTTGTGAGGATTTGAGATAGGAATGAGATTTGCAGGTGAGATATTTGGAGATGAAGACTAGGATGGGCGAAGGGATTATCATATGAAGATTGGGAATGTGTGGAGGGATTTGCAGATGAACATTTACAGTTGAGATTGGAAAATGTGAGGAATTTGAGAGAGAGAGATGTGAGGGAGGATATGAATAATGGGGAGGTGAGAGTTTCTTTGAGGAATAGTGAGGGTAGGTGATGTTTTGTGTAATTTTCAATTGTTTTAAGAGTATTTTTGTCAAATAATACATAGAAACTTTCTTAATGTGGAAAGTGTGCTGAAATGGTGGGGGCAGACAAAAAAGAAAAATGTGCAGAAACAGTTGGGACGGAGAGAGTACATCATCCCTGTTTATACTAGTTATTGGCATCATCCAATCAATGGCTAAGATGTTGTCATCCCAACTCTAATATAATGGTTATAATTAGTTCTTTAGAATATTCTTCACAACTCGATACTAATCTACATATTCTAGTGAGGGTTTAGAAGCTAATCTATAATCTTCCTTATTTATAAGACTCCTTTAACCTTTTCTAGATTATGGGCTACTAAGATGTCATTTGGGTTAATCCAAAATCAAATTTAACTTTCAGCAGCCCCTTTTAAAATTAATTTTTCCACTCCAAGCGAACTTCTCATCCTGGTGAATCATCGCCATCCCCCCAATTAATCGTCCGTCTTCACGTATTTAACTTGTACATCTCTTCGGGCAATGTACTCTTTGATGTAATGATACCACATTTCAATGTGTTTACTTTGATCATGGAAAACTGGATTTTTGATCAAGTCTATTGTTGATTTGTTGTCCACGAAGATCTTCATCGGCTCTTCTTGCGGCAACTTCAACTCTTTCAACAAGTTTCGCAGCCACACATGAATTAGCTGCAACATACTTTGCTTCACATGAGGAAAGAGTGACAATCTTCTGCTCTTGGATATCCATGTGAAAATTATATCCCCATTAGGGCACGAAATCGAGAGTACTTTTGCGGTTGTCCTTATCTACCCTCCAATCACTATCACTATATCCAACAACCTTGTAATCATTGGATG
>JAULKM010016014.1:0-14497 GCA_032355605.1 Rubia tinctorum
TAGGAAAATCCCTCTTCTTTGTGGACGACCCCGACTTGCCAACTATCTACTTAGTTGTATTTAGTGAGCATATTGGGTTTAAAAATAGTATCTTTGAGAGGTACGGCGACGACCTCCCAATTCATTACTTTGTGATTTGGGCATGTATTGGTGAATGGAAGGCCTCGAAAGTCAACATTCATTACCTGTACGTAATTTTAGAAAATTACACTATGGCCCCAAATTGTGTTTCCCCATTATCCATTGCTCCAAAATAAAAAATGTTTGTTATTTAAACATTTATAATAGGTTTATAAAGGTTGATCGTTGATAAATTTAAATCAACCTAGTTATAGTTAAAGTCAACAAAAGATATGAATGATTTTGAAAATCCAAAAAAAAATTTAGCTTAAAGCGGCTGCAAGCAGTTTCGCAAATCTAATAATATTTTTGGCAAAAATTATAAAAGTTTCTGGAAATTTTCTTTGAAATTTTGGCAGGAAGATTGAATTTTTTAAAAAAAATAGCTTAGAACGACTGCGCGCAGCTTCGCCCATCGCATGAAATTTTTGGGGAATTTTTCAAAAAAATTGGCGGTTTAAAAAAAACTTGGCGGGAAGATTGATTTTTAAAATTTTTAACACCGATTATTTTAATTAACAACATTTTTTTAAAAATCGGCATTAAATTAGCACCGGTTATTTTAAATTAAAACCAGTGCCAATTCTTCTCTGGCACCGATTCTCAAACCGGTGCCTAATAAACCGGTGCCACTTCCAAAAAAATATATTATTTTGGCCTCGGTTTTTTAAAACCGGTGCTAGGTTTAACACCGGTTTTTCATAGCACCGGTTTCCCACAAACCAGTGCTATTTTAGCAGCGATTTTATAAAAAAAATAGTGCTACAATTGAAAAAAACTGGTGCTACTTAAGATGGGGCACCGGTTTTCAAAAACTGGTGCCAAAAAACTGGTGCTAAAGGGGGGTTTCTATGGTAGAGCATGTACGTCTACATGGTCCATGGTTTGGACTCCTTCTAACCCCGTTTGCTCGCTTTCCTTCAAAAATCATGAACTTCCTATATAACAAACATGCACACCAAGTGGAATAGTGTTCTAAAACCAAAATTAAAAATAGAAAAACACATCAAAATACTAAATATCTACAACACAATGCAATGGAACATCTTTCCTCCCCCACACTTATAACACACATATTCCCCAAATAAGAAACATGATATGAAAAGAAGGGGAGGTAAACAAAATATTAGGCAATCACAATTTCCCAATGCAATGTTCCCACCTCAATATTCTCAAATCTACCCCAACATGCAACTCAAATCAAGCCATTACAAATCCACACTAAAAAAGTATCAATCAACATCTACACAAAGTGTGCGGCCTAAGTTGTATATTTGGTGGTGGTCTAGGTGGTGTCTAATGATTTGGGGCGAGAATGGGAGGAAACTAAGAAATATTGTTTTTTCCATAGAAAATAAAACTAATATAATTTCTTAAATCTTGAGTTACCTCCTGAGAGTCTCTAGATATTTAAGGTCGCTGGCACGACCCTAATGTCATCCATATTGTGCGGGTTGGTACCCCGTCACCATAGGAAATCAAAACTGGAGAGATGGGGGAAATAATATTAAAAGAGGAAGACGTAGTAGAGGTGAAGTCAATCCTAGAGGAAATAGGTAGTTTGGAAGCTTAGCATATTCAATGGGCTTCTCTATGGTTTCTCATAAGGGTTCCGAAAATATGGGAGTTTGTTCTGTAGGTGGAGGTTGGGGTAAAGATAAGTAATATGGTAAACCAAGAAAAATAACCCCTTTCTAAACTTCTTCGCTCCCCACAAATAACTCCCCATCCCCTGTGGATTCATCAATCATAATTTTAAGTTCAAAAAGGGATGGTTCATTTTAGGAATATTGAGCTTCTAATTAGCTCACCCTTTCTATCAAGCTACTCACTTCCCTTTCAACTTCCTCAATGCTTGAGGAGATTTGAGTTCCCAAACCTCAAATGTTTCTTTGCATTGTGATTGGATAACTCACTACTCTTTCTCACATTAGCTATATCTTGCAAAAAATCACCATAATCCGATTTTAGGAACTAATCACAGGGATTGGTTTTGAGACATGGTATAGGTTGGTGAATGCCAACTATCTAACCCAAAGTGTTGGTTTCCCAGTGCATCTCCATACCATGAATTCGGGTAACCACTAAACCTCAAATTGGAAGAATCATGGTATGGGTAACAATCTCGATCCCATTGTCCTTGGGAACCAACAACTCCTACCCCTCTCTCATATTCACTCAACAAAGAGCAAGACTCCGTAGGGTGGTCGCAATGACATATCCTATAAAATATCACTCGCCGAGCCTCTATTCTCCATATATTTTTGCAATAAAAAACAAAGAAAGACTCAAAATTAGGAATCGTAGTGCAAGGTATCTTGGTTCACACCAAGAACTCAAGCAATACCTATTCCAAAAAAATAAGAAACACACAAAAAAGACACAAACAAAAACACTAAAAGATCTCTACACAATAACCACAAAAGCTACAAAAGAATAACAACACTAACTACTTAACCAACAAGCTATGCAAGTTAACAATTAAATCTTTAAACTAGCATCCCTGACATCGGCGCCAACATTTAATTTGCCTCCCGCGGGGTCGTTAACTAGACCCACAGAGTGGTTTGGAAATCAAAGATAAAGATTTATATTGTTTCTCCCGTTAGTAATACTAAATTACCTATGGGGTGGATAGTGGAAAGGTCGGGGTTGTCCACGGGGATGCTAGGCATTTAATGGTTAACTATACAAAGCTGCAATCGGGTCGTCTGACCAATCTTGTATTAGGAATAGGTGATTGTGAAAAACATTTTTGGGGAGGTGGTAAAGGTGGGGATAAGCCGGGGGGGGGGGTTATCTAACAACTAAAAGCATGCAAGAACACAAGAGCTTAAAACTATACATCGCTAGCACTTGGAATATATTTGTGTAACATGACTGGTAGTGTGTTTTGATCCTAGATTAAATCACATTTAAGACATATAAGTATATCCTAATTATTACTTATGTGCACCAAATAGCATGCATGATCTGATGCATTTAACACATTTATTGTCAACTTTTGTTTGGTTGATTGCTAGTTTTAGCTAGGTTTACACTACAAAGGGTTTAGACTATCATTATTGGTTTTCTTGTCTAAATCCCAAGTTTTGAAGACTTAATTGAAGCTTATGGACACTTTTTATTCATAGGCACCTAGATGTTCCTCTTTGATCTCATTAGTTGGTTGCTTGTGAGTACTTTTTCATTATCTTTTGTAGAAGGCCATCAGCGAGGGTAGCAGTAGATATTTGAAGGCCATTCACAAGGATGGTAGAACATATCATAGGCCATTAATAAGGATGGTAGTATATTAAAGTACATGGACACAAAATATTATTAGTAGATGGAATTGAGGTCAAGAAAGGCAGATTTGAAGTTCAAGAAGGCCAAGATTGAAAAGGAGGAATTGTTGTCCGAGAGTTGCACAAATTTCTGGGAAATATCCAAGAAGAATCAGCCTTTGGGAGTAGCACCATTGGATTTTTATTCTTGAGAACTATAAAATCGACTACAAGAACTCTCAAATCGGACTAACAGTTCATCCATAGCGGAGCAAAAACGTCAGCTGGCAGAACTAGCTGCAGTTAAGCACAGACCGCACAAGGCCAGGATGAGGCTACACTAGCACGGACCATTCCATGCCACACAGCCCAAGTCAGAGGGATTTGGAAGGGCCCGTTCCACCTAACATGAGCTGTGCAAAGTCCCAGTAGAAACCGTGTCATTTCCAGCCGGCCGTGCACCCTATGTCCTATTTTCACTCCAAATTCGACTAAGTATAGAAGTGGACCATTTTGTTTCACATGGCCCACGCTATTTCATGTCCCTCATGTCAAGATCACCCCACAGGGTGTGAAGAATATCTGAACATTTCATGATATAGAGCAAAATGAGGTTCCGGACGACGTCTGTGCCAAACGACACAAGGTGCGAATCAGAAGAAAACAAATAGAGGTCTACTCGACGACCCGTGCTGGTTGACCCAGACCGCCCCATCACAAAGCCAATGGCCCATTCTATAATCGATGGCCCATGCCAGTACGAGGCCACTAGCCGTTCCAGGACCGATATCCCGTGCCGGCACGAGGGCTAATTGGCCGGCACAGACCGTGCCAGATGCCACTCCCTTGTGCCGTTCACGGCTACAAGGGTTTTTGGCCTATTTCAAGTCTATTTTTAGGCCCAATTTCATACTACTATAGGTATAGATCAATGCCATTTAGGGTTAAAGTTTTTGTTCATATTTCCTCTTCAATAGTTGGCTGGAGAGAAAATACTCTCCTTTCTCTCTAAGTTATTTTCTTTACATCTTTTTAATTATCTTTTTCCTAGATGCATTGAATCCAATGAAGTACTTGGGTTCAATGCTAAGGGAGTAGTTAATTTATTTGGTGAACATATTTGTATTCATGTATTAATGTCTATTTAGTGAGATTTCTAAATATACCTATTTGTATGTGTTTTGTGATTATTATACTGGTTTGTTCTTAATTTTCTTGTAAATTGCATGATTGTCACACTTAGTTAGTACACAAAAGGTCTACTTTCATGTTGTTGCACTATTACTACCCCTCGAGGAAGGAAACCTAGTGCAACAATGGTTTGGAACTGTTTGGGTGAATTCACGTAGGTTGCCGTTGTTAACGTTATGATCGACCATCCTCTAGTTGGCCGATTATTTGGTCCAAAGGGTTACGGTTAAAGATAAATTAAGTAGAAAACTAGGATTACCTATATGATCCCATAGCCATCGATAAGATGGCTATTTCCTTTGCCTTTTTAAGCCTAGGGGTATTGCGTTCGTAGTGTTCCATCCGAGCCCTAATGGCACAGAGGAGAATCAAACTTGCACAATGAGCCATTGCTAATGTTGCACTCTCCTTGTTGCGGTGGAAAAACTAATAGAAGATTTAATGCATGCACCCCTATATGGCAGATATGGGAAATTTTTTACCATTGTCCGCACTACGTGACAAAACACTAGATTAGGGTATAGTTCTTGCATGTGATGAAATTGATGATCAAAATTACATTAATCTTGTTGCGCAAATATTCCCTGAGTACTAGTTTATATAGTTTATTATTGTGATTGCATGTTAGTAGTTGTTAGTTGAAAATTCCCCCCAATTTGTGTTTTACCAACATTGTTTATTTCTAACACATGGTCTGATTGACGACCCGATCAGGGTTGTGCGTGGTTAGTTATTAGATTCTTAACATTTCTATGGACAACCCATGTACTTACCAATATCTACCATTCTTGGTAGTATAAATGGGAGAACCATATAAATTATATCTTTGACCCTTAAAACATAGAAAGCCTACTCTCATGTATTTAACCATGCTCGGGTTGGGGCAGGTCAAATTTTGGCGCCGCTGCTAGGGATGTTAGTTTAAAGGGCTAGTAGTTAACTTACATAGCATGCTAGTAGGGTTGTTAGTGTTGGCCTTTTGTTCTTTTGCTTATCAGTTTCCGGATGTACTAGTTTTTGTGTTGTTGATCCAAACCAATAAACCTTTCATTGCAATTCCAAACTTTGTTGTTTTCTTTGTTTTTACCGAAAATGATAGCAAAAAAATTGAAGATGTTGGGAGAAAGTGCTCAGCACACGAGACTTTGTAGGGTGTGTCACTATGATCATACTACAGAGACTTGCTCCTGATTGAGTAAGTATGGTAAGGAAATAGAGCTTTTTGTATTGCAAGTTCGATGGGAACGAGCATGGAAATTCTGCCATGACTCACCCGATTTTGTCAGGGAATATTCCCCTTGGACTGCTTGTGAAGAGATACTTGGAGCTTTAACCAACCTTAGTAAGGCTAGTGACTCACTCTAAAATTAAGTATTTCCCTGCATAAGGGATTTCTGGAAATAAACTTTTCTCAAGTGTTGAGAGAGTTGGGAGGAAAGTGAGTGAGATGTTAAGAAAGGTGAGTCAATTGATGGGAGATGGGAGTTTTTTGATGAAGAAGCTCCACTACTTCCTCCTTTGGATGAGATGAGAAATAAGCAAGTGAAGGAGCACAACAAGGAATCATTCATGTTTCTCAACCACTGTGAGGTTAATACTTCTCTCTTTGACACTATCAATTTTTTTTCCTGAATGTAATTTTTTTTAACAAACTATGTGATTCAAGGAATAAGTTTAGGCATTAAATGATAAAGCAACCTCTCTTTCTCATGCAAGTTTACCTTCCCCCTCAGTATAAAGACCCTGGTATGTTTTTTATTCCTTGCTTAATTCATGAAACTTTGATCAAAGATGCTAAGGTGGATTTAGGGGCATCCACAAATGTTATACCTTACTCTATATATATATATATATAATTTAATTTTCCAAAGATGGATGCCACCGGGGGGATGGGGGGTGGCCAATCAATCCACTATATACCCAAGAGGTATTGTGGAGTATGTGATGGTCCAAGTAAATGGACTAACATGTGAGGCCGACTTTTATGCCTAGACTTGGTAAACGAGAAGGATACCACCTCAATATTATTCGGGAGACCCTTCTTGAAAACTGCTAGGGCTAAGGTTGATGTGCATACATGAAAGTTAACATTAGAGTTTGTTGATTGCATTGTGGAGTTTTACATGTATGAAATTGTGAATTGTGTCTTTGATGAGTCTTCTTCGGTTTTGAGTGAGGATTTTTAGGTCTTTGTGCAAGAGGTTTTTGATAAGGCAATGAATGTATCCTCAGATGATTACTCCTTACACGATGATCATGTTGACACTAGGAACACCAGTCTAGTAGAGAATGTGAGGGAGGTTGATCCCCAAATTGACACTCTCATAAAGACCTTACCCAAGAACCTAGATGACCTAGTGATACCTAAGACAAAGCCTTCAATGGAGGAACCACCGGTATTCAAACTTAAGCCTTTACCCAAAGAATTGATGTATGTTTTCTTAGGTGAGGGTGAGACATTACCAGTGATTATTTATAATAAGCTCACTAGTGAACAGAAGGCTAGGTTGATTAAGGTGATTAAGAAATTCAAGTGAGCCATAGGTTGGATTTTAGCCGATATCAAAGTTATAAGTCAGTTAACTTGCATATACCGTATATTATTGGAGGATGAAGCAAAACCCGTATGCCAATCTCAAAGGCGGTTAAACCCACCAATGATGGAAGTGGTTAAAGGTGAAGCCTTTCAACTGCTAAAGGTAGGGGTGATATATCCTATCTCCAATAGTAAATGGGCGAGTCTCACTCAAGTGGTGCAAAAAAAGAGTAGGGTGACTGTGGTATAGAACAAGGATGGGGATTTGGTCCACACCCGTATTCAAAACGAGTGGTGAGTTTGTATTGATTATCACCGTTTAAATGAAGTAACTGGCAAGGATAATTTCCCCTACCTTTCATCAACCAAATGCTTGAGACATTAGCTGGTCACTCACACTAATGCTTCCTCCATGGCTATTTTGGATACTTTTAAATAGCCATCGATCCTGAGGATCAAGAGAAAACAACATTAATTTGCCCTTTTGGCACGTTTACCTATTGGAGTAGGCCTTTCGGCCTTTGCAATGGATCGGGTACATTTCATAAGTGCATGGTTAGTATATTCTCGGAGTTTATAGAGCACTTCGTCGAAGTCTTCATGGATGATTTCACCATTCATGGAGATTCTTTTGACTCATGCTTACATCATTTAACACTTTTGTTAGAAAGGTGCCTTAATACCAACCTTATCTTAAACTCTGAGAAGTGTCATTTTATGGTGGGAAATGGCATTGTTCTAGGTCACTTGGTGTCAACGCAAGGTCTAGAAGTGGATAAGTCTAAAGTAGGCACAATCAAATCCCTCCCTTACCCCACTTGTGTGAGGGACATTAGGTCATTCTTGTGTAACACCAGATTTTACTGGCGTTTATTTAAGGCTTTCTCTAATATTTCTTCACCCTTACGAAAATGGTTGCAAAATGATGCTGACTTCACTTGGACGAGGAGGACAGAAAATCCTTTGACACTTTGAAGCAAATTCTTGTTACTGTTCCCATCATTCAACCTCCAAGCTGGTCCTTTCCTTTTAAAATAATGTGCGATGTGAGTGATTATACCATATGAGCAGTGTTAGGCCAGAGGGTTGAAAGGGTACAACATGTCATCTACTACGCGTTAGTGCTCTTAATGAAGCACAACGTATTACTCCACCATGGAGAAAGAGTTACTAGCGGTAGTGTTCGCCCTAGAGAAGTTTAGACAGTATCTTCTAGGCACTAAGGTAATTTTATTCACCGATCATGCAGCTCTCCACTATTTGATGACAAACAAAAAGGCAAAACCTAGGCTTATTAGGTGGATCCTTCTTTTTAGTTAGTTTGATCTTGAGGTGAAAGACAAAAGGGAAAGTGAGAATGTAGTGGCCGGCCATCTAAATAGACTGAAAACACTTAAGAGCTTAGATCCCATTAAGAAAAATGCTAAGTTGGAACACATTCGGGAAGAATTCCCCGATGAATAATTGTTTGGTGTCACAACTAGCCAGCCTTGGTATGATGACACAGTGAATTACCTTGCCACAGGGGTATTTCGCCCTTCTTTTATCAAACCCAAAAGAACAGTCTAGTGAATGAGGCGAAGGAATATTTTTGGGACGATCCATACCTTTGGAAACATTTCTCCAATCAAGAGATTAGGAGATGTGTTTCCTAAGAAGAGATGGAGCCAATCCTTAGAATTTTCCATTCCTCCACCGTAGGCAGACATTTTGGGTATAAAATAACCGGTAAAAGAGTATTGGAATGTGGCCTTTATTGGTTCAACATGTTGAAACATACCCGAGAGTTCATTCTAGCTTGTGATAGGTGTCAAACGAAGGGCAACATCTCATTAAAAATGAGATGTCCAAAGTTCTCCCATTGTCGGTTGAGATCTTTGATGTATGGGGGATTGGTTTCATGGGCCCTTTCCCCTTGTCCAGTGGCAATTACTATATCCTAGTAGTGGTGGATTATATGTCGAAATGGGTTGAGGCCAAATCCAAAAAGAACAATGATGCGACAACCGTGATGAGTTTCCTCATATCTAACATTTTTTAAAGATTTAGTATACTCCAAAATATAATTAGTGATAGAGGTACTCATTTTTGTAATAAAGTCATGGGGGTCTTTTTTTAAAGATATAGTGTGACCCATAAGACATCTACCTATTACCACCCACAAACAAATGACCAAGAAAAAATATCCAATCGGGTAATCAAGACTATCCTTGAAAAGAAAGTATATCCATCTAGAAAGGATTGGAGTGCTAGATTGGATGATGCGCTTTGGGCGTATAGGACAGCATAAAAAAACCCTATAGGCATGTGACCTTTCTGGATCCTCTTTGGTAAGAGATGCCACCTCCCGGTAGAGCTCGAGTTCAAAACACATTGGGTTGTTAAACGCTTGAATATGAACATAAGTGAAGCCGGGAAACGTAAGAAGTTGCAACTCCAAATATTGAATAATTTAGACACGACTCCTATGATACCACACTAATTTACAAGGAAAAGACAAAAGCACGACATGATGAGAAAATATTGAAGAATGACTTTTTTGTGGGACAAAAAGTCCTTGTATACCTATCTCGGCTACGTCTTTTTCCGGGTAAATTTTGGTCAAGGTGGGGAGGTCCTTATATTGTGACCAAGGTTTATGATCATGGAACTGTAGAGGTAAAATATGAGGAGAATGGCACCAAGTGGTTATTTAATGGGCAAAGTTTGAAACGTTATCTAGAATGGGGGAATTTGGGAGTAGACGAGGAGGGCCATCCCCTCCTTGATGAGCAAATCCAAGAATGAACACTTCTATTTCAAATAAGTCGTGAAGAAGAAATAAAAAAACAATACTTTCATTTTTATTTAATAGATTTTGATAGTTTTGTGATGGAACAGTGCTACTCTCGGTTTTCTTATTTTTGTAACAATTTTTGTGACGAAGTTCAAAACATGAAATAGAGATGATTCTTAGATATTCTTAATCTTTCCTTTTACCTTGATCACATGTATTAGTGAATCAAGTGTGGTAGCCTGTGATTTGGATAGATGATTGCTTTGATGGCTATCTTCTTTTTCAAGAATTTTGTTAACCCCTTAGTTGTTTGTTTATTTTAGGTGTGAGGGATTTTTTTGGTTTTTTTTTTGGGATGTGTTTTTGGGGAACTTTTTGGTGTTGTTTTGTTTGATGTCTTTTTGGTGTTATCTTTGATTTTGGGAAGTGTAATAGAGTTTTTGGTGGTGTAACATTCAGGGTGCTATCACTTTTTTTGGGAATGTTTTGGGATGAACCTCTTTGGTGGTGTAATTTTTTATTTTTCATGATCATTTTGTAGTATGAAGCTCAACTTTGAGGTATTTTGTGCTACACAAAAAAATTGAACAATGAAAAAAAATATTTGTACCCGGCTAAATTGGAAACCTGGAAGGGCAACTTGGGCAAAAATGGGAAGAAAATCTCGGATAGGTCGAAAAACCTAGGTAAAAATGAGATGCTAGGCCCGGCTAAGTTTGAAACTTAGGAAAAAATGAGAGGCTGTGTGGAAAATGGTGAGATGATGAACTCAACATGTGTAAAAGCTAGGATGAAAACCCGAAAGGCTCTTAGGAAAAATGAGCAAAATTGAGAGAAAATGGAAACTAAGTTGAGGATCTTGTGGCATTATCCTTGGTTGTAACTAAGTCAAGAATCTTTAGTTATCCTTAGTTACAACCAAGTTGAGGATTTCTTGAATTATCCTTGGTGGTTTTTTTCCGGCAACAACTCTTGGACTGCTTTTGGCGGACTATTCGGTGGAGTAAGCTAGTTCAGCACTTATCATTTTTATGTTTACCATTTTCTTCACAATATTTCGGGTGGTTAGGTAACTTTAGCATTTTCAAGAAGTGTGAGATTTGTGAGATTCTTACTTCTTTGGGGTAACTAGGGTAGCTTGGGAATAAGTTGAATGCATTGGATAACTTATCTTTGAATGCTACATTTCGCTTAGATCATTTCAAGTTTTTGTTTAATCGAGGAAGAGTAAAGGTTTAAGTGTGGAGGGATTGATGTGCACTATATATAATGTGTTAGCCGATGCATTTAACACATTTATTATCATTTTTTGGTTGAATGCTAGTTTTAGTTAGGTTTACACGACAAAGGGTTTAGACGGCCATTATTTGTTTTCTTGTTTGAATCCCGAGTTTTGTAGATTTAATTAAATCTAATGTACACTTTGTATTCATGGGAACCTAGATCTTTCTCTTTGATCTCATTAGTAGGTTGTTCGTGAATACTTTTTCATTATCTTTTATAGAAGGCCATCTGCGAGGGTGGTAGTAGATATTTGAAGGCCATTCACAAGGATGATATTTAGATTGAAGGACATGGACTTTAAAGCATGGTAGTTGATGGAATTGAGGTCAAGAAAGGCGGATTTGAATTTCAAGAAGGCCAAGACCGAAAGAGATGAATTTGTGTCCTAGAGTTGCCCAAAGTTATGGGAAAGATTAGAGAAGAATCAGCCATTGACAGTAGCACCATTGGATTTGTCATATTGAGAATCATAAAATTTATTACAAGAAATCTCAAATCAGTCAACGGTTCATTCGTAGAAGAGCAATCAAGTCATTCAGCCGAACTAGCGGTAGCAAAGCATGGACTGCACAAGGCCAACACAAGGCTAAACCTAGCATGACCAGTTCAAAGCCACACATCCCTTGTCAGGGGTCTTTGGCATAGACCGTTCAACCCAATAAGAGAAGTGCCAAGACCTAGCACAGACTGTACTATTTTCGGCCAATGGTGCACCCCATGTCCTCTTTTCACTCCAAATTCGGTTAAGAAAAACGCGGACAGTTCTGTTCCACACAGCCTGCACCGTTTCAAGTCACTCATCCCAAGACCACCCCACGAGGTGTAAAGAATTATTTTTCCTGTGCCAGGATACTGAGCGAAATGAGGTTCCAACCGATGGCTCGTGCCAAATGACACGGGGTGCAAATCAGAAGATAAAAAATTGAGCTCCAGCTGACGGTTCGTTCCAGTTGACACAGACTGCACTAGCATGATGCTAACGTCCTGAGCCATGACCGATGACCCGTGCCATCACAAGGTCACGGGTTGTTTCCTGACCAACGTCCCACCCCAGTGTGAGGGCTACTCGGCCGGCACAAATCGTGATGGATGCCACCCCCAAGCCGTTTACGGCTGCTATGTTTTTTGGCCTATTTTTAGGCCTTATTCCTTACTACTATATATATAGACCAATGCCAAATAGGGTTAAAGTTTATGTTCATATTTCCTCTTCAAGAGTAGGCTAGAGAGATAATATACTCTCCCTTGTCTCGAGGTTCTTTTTTTAAAATCTTTTTAATTCTCTTTTTTGCCAGAGGCATTGAATCCAATGAAATAATTTGGTTCAATGCTTAGAAAGTAGTAAATTTACTTGGGGAACATATTTGTATTCATGTATTAATGTCTATTCTGTGAGACTTCTAGATCTACCTATTTCTATGTGTTTTGTGATTATTATGTTGGTTTGTTCTTCATATTCTTGTGAATTGCATGATTGTCACACTTTAGCACACACCAAAGTATACTTTCATGTTGTTGCACTATTGATACTCCTCAGGGAAGGAAACCTATATGTGCTTGGGGTAAAGATTGTCCGGAACCGTGTGGGTGTCTGCACGTAGGTTTCTGTTAATGTTACGATCGATCATGCTCTAGTTAGCCGACTATTAGGTCTGAAGGGTTATGGGTAGAGATAGCTTAAGTAGCAAACTTGGATTATCTTTGTGATCCTATAACCATCGATAAGGTGCCTACTTCCTTTGCCTTTTTAGGCCTATCGGTAGTGTGTTCGTAGTGTTCTTCCTTGGACCTAATTACACGGGGGAGAATCAGACCTGTACAATGAGGCATTGCCACTCTTGAACTCTCCTAGTTTTGGTGGAAAGACTGATGGAAGATTTAGTACACACAACCCCAGGTGACAGATAGGGGGAAGTTTTAACCATTTTTTGCACTACGTTACATGAACACTAAAATAGGGTATAATTCTTGCATGTGATGAAATTGATAATCAAAATAACATTAATCATGTTGCACAAATATTCCCCGAGTACTAGTTTATTTAGTTTATTATTGTGATTTCTTGTTAGTAGTTGTTAGTTGAAAATTCCCTCAACCCTTAATGTGTGTTTTACCAACGTTGATTATTTCCAACACTTGGTCAGATTGACGACCCGATCACAGTTGTGCGTAGTTAGTTATAAGATTTCTAACATCTCTGTGAACGAAGTCGATACTTACAAAGATCAACCATGCTTGGTAGTATAGTAGTTGGAATGGGAGAAACATATAAATTCTATCTTTGACCCTTAAAACATTGACAACTTACTCTCGTGTATTTAACAATGCTTAGGAGGGGGCGGTCGTTTATGCCACATAGTTTGGTCGATGATCAACAATTCCCCCTATTTGTCATATAGCGGTGCTATAGTATTCTTTCATCCTCATTGCCTCCGTAATTAGGGGAGTACAACAGTCGCCTTGCCTGATGTGCATATTTGATTCTTCCCCGTACGATTATGTCCCGCACACTCCACTATGAATACTTCTCCCCAGGCCTACAGAGGCAAAGGGATAGGCACTATATCATTAACTCTAAGGTTATGAACAACGACAACCTTAGTTTTCTACTATGATATCTCTATCAGCAACCCTTTGGGCTCAAAGTCCAGCTAAGACTAGTGTACGGTCTTCCTAACGTTGACTCGGCGACCTACATGTATACACATATACGGTCCGGGACTATTGCTGCCCCTATTACATCTAGGTTTCATTTACCAGTGGATATCAATAAATTCCCTAACAATAAAGTTGACTAAGGTGTATACCAACATGGTGTAACAATAATGCAATTAACAAGAAATTAAGAACATGCCAACATAATGTTCATAAATAAAATAAGATAAAGAGATTAAAGAATCTCAAAAAACATCTAGATAGACATGAATAAAAATATTACCCAAAGCAAATAAACTAATTCTTAAGCATTGAACCCAAATATTTCATTGGATTCAATACCTTTTAGTAAGAACAAAGAGAAAATAAAATCTACGAGAGAAGGGTATTTCCCTTTCTCTCTCTCTACACTAATCTTATAATTAAAAGAATGAAACTACTAAAAACAAAACTTAAACCCTAGTACACATAGGCTTCTATTTATAGTAATAGGGAATTAGGCCTTGAAAAAGGCCCAAAAAAGGCCAGAAACCCTAGCAGTCGTCGGCACGGGCCGTGCTATAGCACATGGTCCGTGTTGGCTTTTCTTGGTACTGATCTGACCTCAAATGCATGTGTTTTCCGGAGCATTTAACATCTCTTTTGTTATCCTTTTGTTGTAAGATTGCT
>JAULKM010016035.1:0-30749 GCA_032355605.1 Rubia tinctorum
GAAATATGTGCAACTCCAATTAGGATTTGATCAATCATCAAAACTATAAACGATCAAGAGCTTACCAGGTAACATTAGAATGGAAGTACATCGTGTACAATTTTATATGACCTTTGTGAAAGGCATTAAAAGTAACAGGACCAAACACTTAGGCTTGTAGACATTTTGATTCAGCAAATAGAAAGTTAATGTGCACATACAAAAAGCCAGCGCATCATATATGTTGGCCAAATTGGGGTTTCATCTACTTTGGTTTCTCCCCCATTAGGTTTTTAACTTTCCAGCTATTTGATGATATACAGATGATAATGACTGATCAGAGATTAAAAGTAATTAAAAGCAAACTCATGAGCATGCAAAATATATAAATACCTAATTTTTTATTATTATATGATGCATTTTCAGTCAGAAGATTGAGAAAGACAAAGGTATGATTCAATTTAAATAAACCCAAATCATTCACATTCGTAAGCAAAGAGCCTATTGAGGATGCCATCGACTGCATGACATCAATGGCTGAACTAATGGCATTTCGAACATCCAGAATGTTTGCCTGCAACAAGATGAGAAGGAATGTATGAAGTCAACGTGGTCCTTTAGACAAAGAAAATATAATTATAAAAACATTATGACGGTAAATATCTTGGCAACCCCAATAGTAGGAAGACAGATAGTACTGGCTTCTAAAGCTTTAGTAGCCTCTGATAGAGCAGTGGCATGATCTCCCTCAGTATCATCCCAGATATCCAAATAAGGAACCTGATTTCAAAAGAGACTTTTCAGTATAAATGAGTCACCAGATTATTGCAAGAGAATAACAAAGAGATACATCTTGTAAGAAAAACATGAAACCCAAAAAATGAATTCTAATAGGTTGACAGCCGCTAAGAAACAAGTTTGATTCCACACATACAAACTATGTATAATTTCAACTTCAACATAATCACACACATCATATTCTTTCTTTATCAGCATAACAAATAACTATAACAATGATCTTGAAATACAAACAATGTTTATAGTACTGATATCATACCTTTGCCTGCTTAAGCACTGATTCCACCAGTCTGGTCTTTCCAAGATCAACATGGGCAACAATTGCAATATTCCTGATGTCACTTCTTCTATTTAACTGCGGTTTCGACTATGAGTTCACGAAACAAATCAATCACAAAAAGTTCAGAGATGCATCCAAATTTAACAAAGACAACACAACTCAACCAAATTTGAAGTGCAACAGTGGTTATTTAACTTAAAGGTGCACGAGAAATACAATGAAAACAGGCATGAAAAACACTAAACTGTTAAATTCTTGTTATGTTGTCACCAGTTCTGTAAATGAGGTTGGTAAAACATACACAATAAACTGGAAAGCATGAAGCACTACGGAAAGAATGTAATGAAAAGAACCATATGATTGAAACTGAAGAAATAAAAGAGTTTCAACTGCTTAAGCTTTTAAAAATGAAAAGTAGCTACACGAAACCGAATCGATGTATAACTAAAGTAAGGGAGAAAAGGAAGATATCTGGAATTTTACCCACTAAATTTAAGTGTAGCTGGACTACATAGTCAACAAAGGAAATGAATGAGTACCGCATACTGTTTGTAGAATGATTATGCAATGTTGGTTAATTTGTTCAAGTTTTCTGAGAGCTTTATTCAGTTATTTTTCTGCAGCAGTCTTCAATACATACTAGGTATAACAGTTATTTCAACTAATAGGTAGGAAATCTATCCAAAGTTCAGATTCAGTTGAACTACTCAAAAAATTGTTTCAGCAAACAAGATACTCTAGATTGAGTAGCATGAAGGCTAGCTAGTTCTAAGATTCTCTGTCTAAGGTGATTGCAATTTTGTAAGAAGGATGAGCTGAGATCTTACATAACGATTCCCAGGGTTTCAAATTCAGAATGGGGATCCTAGTGATCCAAGATAGACTGAAGAAACAATCCCTTTCGAGATCTTAGAATGAACTATTTGAGCAAAGCTCATAATACCAAGTCAAATTCATTTACCGAGGCTAACATTACATCTAAATTCCATATTCATGTGACCTGAGGTCCTGAACTTGTAGAAATGGCTCTCAAAATTCTTCCTTATTAAGCCTTTAAATTGAATTTAACAGTGAAAACAGGCATGAAAAACAGAGAAATACAATGAAAACTGAATTAAAAAACAAAACAATTGGTTCACTCATTCCAAATCCTAAAAAAAGAAAAAATAGGGAGAAAGAAAAGAGGTCGTTACCTGAAAAGAGGCCGCCCGCAGCCATGGAGTCTCTGATGTCCAAACATCTCAAGTCGACGAGGTCTCCAGGCTACCGAATGGTTGCGAGAAGGTGCCGATTTACACTAATGCAGAAGCCGAAGCTCCATTCGGCGAAGCCTCAATCGCCGAAGCTCCAATCGCCGAAGCTCTAATCGGCGACCTGATTTAGGCCACGAGAGATGATACTCCACAGGCTTTTTTCCAGAAGACATCGCGAACACCACCGCTCAATTCATAAACTTCGAATTGTAGAGAGAATTATCGGAGAAAGAAAAACACGCAGCAGAGAGTGCACTACGTGAAACGTGAGTGATGGAATGGGAAGCGTACGATTAATTGCAACAGCAGGTTTACTCGTCGAGGTTCCTCCAGGATCTGCGGCAGTTGAGAAGTTGAACGGCGGTTCCGGCGAAGAAGCGTGGTGGCGCTGTGCACAAGGCAGCGGACAGAGGCAGTTACTGGTGGTTTCCGTTCGGTTACGGAATGATGTAGAAGAGGAAAAAGAAGAAACGAAAAAAATGGGAAATTTCTTATAAATTTTCAAATATATATGATTTTTTTATAATTGTACAATATATCTCTAAATTTATTAGCATATTTATAGAAAACCCCACAACAATTAAAATTTACAATAATTACATAATACACCCTGCATAAAGTTTAGGGTGCATAAAACAAAACTTTGTAGATATTGATATCATAAGGAATAGTGATAGTTCGTTAAACAGTTAAATGGTAAAATTTTGGTTGAAAAATGAATTTAGTTTTGTATTTTTCAACTAAATTAATTTGAAATGAATTGAATTAAAATTAACTAAATTAAATTTTATATAGTCTTTTATTATAAAATAAATTAAACTGAAGTTTAGTGTAAATTTAATTAAATTGCTAATAAGTTTACATGAACTAAGTCATGAGTCTATGTTTGATATGATTTATAAACTTGTTTATTTAGAATTTATGATGGTTGATCACTTGATCCTTGGTGAATAGGAGATAACTGTATTTAAAATAAGCATAAGGCGTATTTTAGCACAAAAATAACTTACACTCAAGAAGGCAATAACATAATTACATGTTTAGTAAAATTGTAATTACAAGTCAAGATGTAGTAAGTGATGTAGAAGATGTAGCAAATTTTATTTACTCTTGTTAGTGTACTAATACTTCTTACACCTTGAAATGTAATGAAGTGCTATCACGTGTTAAGGTGTAGTGAATGATATAAGTAAGTGTAATTAATTTAACTACACTTGAGCATGTATTTAGTTTCACTACACTTTTCTTATGTGTAACTAAAATTGTGTAGCTATTGAACTCTTTTTTTGTAGTGATATGTTGCTGATATGTTTATGAACAATATAAATTAGGTATA
Source organism: Rubia tinctorum (assembly GCA_032355605.1). NCBI lineage: Eukaryota > Viridiplantae > Streptophyta > Magnoliopsida > Gentianales > Rubiaceae > Rubia > Rubia tinctorum. Next base: position 3,647 of record JAULKM010016035.1, read on the forward strand.
AATTTGAGGAATCTTTGGTTTAAAATGCCAGAGCTTCATTTTATAGAGTTCACATTGTAAGAACTTATTTTGAAGTTTAAAAAAAATGTGATGAGGATTTGTTCACATTTTGCAAATGACAATATGTGGATAAGGATCTGAATTACAGCAGACAATGTTCATGAAATATGGCATGGTGTTTTAAATATATAGCATGATGGTACATACTAACTGAATATAATCAGAATAATAATTTGCAGAAAACATGATGTGATGTCACTCTTGTCCCGTTTGATGTTACAAACATATAACATGGTGTTCTAAGCATTGTGTAGGAAATTCACTAAGCACATCCAACATTACATATAGCAACATCATTACGTGATGTTGGAAATAGAATATTTTATGAGCCAATAAATTACGCAAATAATCTGTTATCAAATTGAAGTTTAAAACATAAACATATTGTGATCTTATCCTCATACTATTTGATGTTATAAATTTATGACATGATATTTCAATATAAACACAAGTCACTTTAAAATCCTAATCAATAGGAACCTCATATTTCATTTTTTTGTTGGGGGTTTTTAGATACATATCTACCAAACTTTATGAAAATAGATAAAAGGTATATAACCCTATATATTTGAAAAAGTGCAGATATAACTCTGAGATAATTTTTAGTGCAAATATAACCCTAACTAATTGATGAAAGTGCAAGTATAACTTTATGGTGATAAATATGGCGTTGACCATGGTTTTCATGCGTTGACCCCCCTAAATGACAAAAATGCCCTTGGACCAAAATATGAATTTGGGTGGACAATTATACCCTTATTGGCCTCCGGACCGGGTAGGGTTATATCAGCACATTATAAAAACTGATAGGGTTATATCTGCACATTCCTAAAACTTATAATGTTATATCAGTACATTTGTAAAAAGTGTAGGGTTATATGAGCACATATTATAAAAGCAAAACCCATCAACACTAAAAACCCTATGTCAAAAAGCATAACAAAATAACAACCACGCACATACATACAATCATCAATCCTAACTAAACTCAACAAAATAAACAAAATATCATCAAAATCCTTATATTTTATACCTTATATACCGCATTTTTATATTCGTGTGACGGGAAGCAAAAGAAAATCAAAGGATTTTGAAGATATTTTGTTTATTCTTTAATTTTCTTTTGCTTCCCGTCACACGAATAGAAAAATGCAGTATATATGTTATAAAATATAAGGATTTTGATGATATTTTGTTTATTTTGTTGAGTTTAATTGGGATTGATGATTGTATGACCTTTGGTGTTCTGTGCGTGATTGTTATTTTGTTATGTTTTTTGACATAGGGATTTTAATGTTGTTGGGTTTTGCTTTTATAATATGTGATGATATAACCCTACACTTTTTACGAATGTGCTAATATAACCCTATAATTTTTAGGAATGTGCAGATATAACTCTGTCAGTTTTAATAATGTGCTGATATAACCCTACCCGGTCCGGCGCCGGTATTTGGGTATTAATGATACTAAGGGCAATAAAATCATTTCCTATCTTTTTGTTTTAAAATTTTTCTTCAGAAGGACAAAATATCTTTTCAAGAAATTTCGGCTAAAAGTTACCGGAAAAGGTTGTATTTGCACTTTCAATTATACCAGGGTTATATGTGCACTTTCGCCAATTATGTAGGGCTATATCTGCACTTTTCTCTAGATAAAATAAAATCCGTTCAAGGAGTTCAAGCAACTATGTGGGAAGAACTTGAAACATTATAGCGTGCACATGAAACTTCACTTGGATTTTATATACGGAAGTCAACAAGGAGACTAACAAGTTATGGAAAGGTGAAGGAAAAATATAACACATGCTCACGTCAAGAAAAATCAGTTTCAGGGACTCTTAACACCCCCAACCCAATAACCACCAAACAAGAGAAGAAAGAGCAAAGAATTTCCAATTACAAGAACATGATGTAGGGCTCAAATCAGGATCAAGCTTTTCGATGAAAATATCTATGAAATCAAGCACATCAATGAGCACAACCATGATTTTACAAGGAAAGAGTAGTAGTACTTGGAGCGTAGTGAGAGGAAGATAGTGAATGAAAAGGCAAGATCAACTAAGGCTATGGAATTGGTGGGTTTAAGGTCAGCTGCAAGTTTCAAGTATTTGGCATGCGATGCAAGAGCAGAAGAAAATGTGGGGCACATGATGAGAGACCACGTTAATTATGTCAGCATGTTGTGTATGAAAGCAATTTAAATAGGCTATGTACAGAATGTGATCGATGAGCTCTACAAAATTATTGGAAGAAAGGAGGATTTCTTCTTCGGGGTCAAGTTGGATGAGGAGGGTAAATTGTCCGCGCTTTTTTAGAGGAATGCAATGATAAAAGTGGACTACATGCTCTATGGATATGTGATGATATTTTACACCACATATAGGATAAACAAGCATAGCCTTGTTTGTGCACCGATTGTTGGAATCAACAACCATTGGAACAATGTGATGTTTGGTTGTGCGTTCATTAGCGATGAAAAAAATGGGACTTTCATTTGGCTGCTGGAGACATTCAGAAAGTCAATGGCAGGAAAAGAACAAGCGTCAATATTTACTGACCAAGATTCAGCTATAGCAGTGCTACCAAAAAGGTACTTACCGTAACCTACTCAGTTTCTGTATTGATGTTTCAAAAATTGTATGTGATGTTTCAAGTATATGTGGTGGATGTTTCTATAACTCAACATATACTATTATACAAACACTATAAATTCATTTCTTACATACATGTATGATGTTCGTGTATTATGCCATGAAGTTTCATAAAAAATTGCTTGATGCTTTCTGAACTCAATGAAAACATAAATGTAGGATACTTGATGTTTCAACAACAGGTCATAACCTTTTATAAAACCAGACTAAAGTTTCATATTGGCAACCAAATTTTGTACCATGTGTTCTGTAACACAAAGCACAGGTTGTGTCCATGTCATTTGAAACAAAATGCAATCAGTCACTATGTTAAAGTGAAAAGCGAGAAAGAATTCAGCGTGGCATTCGACCATTGTTTGAAAATCTGTGCAAATGAAAATGAATTCAAGAGATGCCGGGACTCTATGATAGATAAATACCAGCTTCATGACAACCATTGGTTCAAGCGCCTCTACGGACTCCGAGTGAAATGGTTTACCAAATAAAGCAAGGATTTCCTTGGACATTATCATTACAGAGGAGCAAAAGTTCAAACAAGGCAACCAACTTTAGCGCCAACAAAACAACAAATTTGACACAATTATTTTCAATATTTGAATAAACTGCATAGAGCTGGAGAAGCATAGAGGCCAGCAAGGAATACAGTGGGTCAATAGGAAAACCTAGGTCAGCGGAGCAAGGACCTGAACTTCTGAAACATGCAGCTGAAATATACACACATAAATTGTGTAAGGATTTTGAAGGAGAATGGAAGTCGTCCATAGCGAGTAAGCCGGTAAAAATATTCAACCTTGGGTTTGAAGATGTCTACAAAGTACAGCCTGAGAACAACGACACAAAATGGAGAAGGTTACTTTAAAAAAACAAGATAAAAAGGTGGACATCAAATGCTCTTGCAAGTACTTTGAAGAGGTAGGATTGTTGTGTTTCCATGCTCTTTGCATCCTCCATTTTCACAGCATCTCTTCGATTCCTGAAGATTACATCCACAACAGATAGACAAAGATGGCAAAACAAGAAATATGGAAAAAGGTACTCGGAGGATTAGCACCATAAAAGAAGGAGATCAAAGGTAAAATACCATGGCGTCATGATATGATGTGTGAGTACTACAATCCATTGTTGAAGTGTGAATGGGACATAGAAACTAGAAGAATACTTGAAGAAGGATTGAATAGAGACTAAGGTACAATCAATCAAGCGAAGGTAATGGATACGCAAGAACATTCAACAACTAATACCGCAAGAGGTTTAACAACAAAGTGCAAGAGTAAAAGGTAAGTTTGAAAAGAAGAAGTTAGTGAGAAAGGATCTTGAATCCAATACATTACATGCTCAATTGATCTAGAAAATAGCTTGTTGGTAGATGATCATTATTTACTGTCATCCTCTGATGTTACACTGTTATAAATTGATGTTACTCTATTACCATTTGATGTTTTATAAATACGTACTGATGAGGATGTTAATTTAAACAGGATATTAATATGCTGCCATTGAACTTATACATTCCACTATTATTGCATTGACTTTTTGATGTTTCACTTATATCCACTGATGTAATATTTTCTTACATGATGATTTACAGATATAAAAAAACATAGAATAACTACAAAAAAATTTATGTTACCATGTGAACTGTCAATCACACCATAACTATTAAACCATTAAAAATCGTTCATCACAAAAAGGGTTCAAAAGTCCTATCAAATCTCTAGCATAATAAACTAAAATATTCAAAAAAAAAACCTGAGACAAAAACCAATAATCCAGTGCAAAAGAACTATCAAACCAACCAATATTCATAAAACATCAATGTCAAGTAATATTTCATCACAGTTTTTTCTAATTCTTCCCAGACTTGTTTCCCTTCCCCACTACTTTCTTAGGATCATCAACATCCTTTCCTTGCCTTGTGCTGGTGCTATTGAAGATGATGACTCTCCAACTCCATCTATGCAAGATCAAATGTGGGCATAGACACTTTATCTAAATGAGCGGAAACATGACCACGATTCCTCACAGCATTCCTTATGATCTCATCAACGACTTCATTCACTTCAGGGTTAGAAAAAAATTCATGTGAGTCAACAAGAGGAATAGGGTGAGTGTGAGACCCAGATTCAGAAGCAAGTGGGACAATATATATCGTTTCAAAAAAAGATACATAATTAATAATGTGTAATACAATATCGAATATTTAAATATTATAATATCATATCAAATTAATTTATTTTTGAATAATATTTAAGTTATAAATTTTTTTGAATTTTTTTGAAGTGATATAAAATAATAAAATAAAATTGGTGTGTACCTAGCCCAAATGGAGACCGTTGACTTCTAAAGTTCAGCCCAATCTTGATTCACGAACAACCGGGACCATTCAGCCTAGAATTCCAGGTCAACAGTGAGCCGATACAGAAGGAACAGGGTGATCGTGGGTTCAACTATAAACCGAGAAATGCATCACATAGACTCGAATATGAAAGGTAGTGATCACGACACGGCCCATGATCTCAAACTCGAGCAACGTGGAACCACAACCTCGAAGAGGCTATAAATAGAGGGAGGGCAGCACTGGCTCAAGTAAGTGAAAGCTAGGCAAAATAACTCTAATTCGAGAAGAGTAAGATTGGCTTGATCGTCAGAGCATTTTCTCCAGAATCCCTTCTGAGATCTGTTTTGCAAGACGCTGCACATAACGGTGAATGATAAGGATTTTGCTTAGTTAGATTACCACATCATATGGTGCCGAGTGTGAGGACGAAAAAATTTCATTTCAAAATCCTTCAGGTAAATTATTGTGTTAAATAGAAGTGAGAGAAGAAACAACAATAAGACACAAAATGAACGACTGGATGTAACAAGAGCATGAACCCCAATCAGAACAAAACATATGTTCCTAGCAGAGAAAAGAGAAATGATAGGAAAGATACAAAATATGAGAAGGAGGATGCGTATCCCCTAACGCGAACCAAGAAAAGGAAAGGAGGGTGTTTGCAGCATTCCTTGAAACGAACAGAGAAAGCTTGTACAATCAGTTTCTGACTACGCTTAAGCTAAAATCCCCAAGGGTCAATAAAAGACCAAGTCAAGGGCAGGAGAGTCTTATGTACGAAGATGAGTTGAAGGAAATAGTGGTAGATGACGAGAAGGATAAATCACCATTGACAGCTCATCTTCAAGATGCCAAAAGATTTCAAACTTCCTTTGCACGTGAGAATTTATGATGGAACAACAGATCCAAAAGAAATCCTGCATTCATATCGCAACAACATGTGGTTTTACGATGCAGAAATCGAATTGGTATGCAAAGCCTTACCGATTTTCTTATCAGGAACATCAATCACATGGTATGATTACTTGTCAAAAGAAAGCATTAAGTCATGGGCTCAGTTGTCAGATTTATTTTTAGGTCGTTTCTATCAAAAGCATAAGTTCACCAAAACGATCGCAGACCCAAACAATATATCTCAACAAAGTGATGAGAGCCTCCCAGAATTCCATAATCGGTTTGTCACAGAAAGTTTGCAAGTTTGAGACTTGTCGTTCCAATTCTTTTTGGGAGCATTAACAAGGGGGATGCGGTCAGGAGAGTTCTACAAAGAGATCACGAAAAATATGCCCAAAAGGCCAAAAGATTTGCATAAAATGATTGAGCAACATGTGAGAATAGAGAAAGAAAACAACCGCAAGATAGAGGGGGAACGAGGCGAGAAATGAATTAAACAAGATGAACATATAGGGGTTTATAAAGAAAGGGAAAGGAAATATACCTTTCAAGGGAAGAGAATCAGTAATGCATAACACATCATTCTAGCAGACACCCCTGACGAAACCAAGGAAGGAAATATGGCAAGCGAACAAGGAATTGTTCCGCGATCCGGCACCAATGATAGCACCTCCTAATAAAAAAATCCATGCAATACTATTGTGCTTTCCATAAAGATCATGGCCATGATATAGAGTATTGTAGAGATTTGAGGAGGCGGATAGAGCAAAACCTAAGGAACAACTATTTGAGCCAATATAAGAAAGAAGAGGGAGGAAGCCGGTAAAACAAAGCGAAGAAGGTATGGAGCTCTATGATAATAAAAAACAGGGCACAACAAGCACACAAAGCAAAAGCCAGAAAATGACAGCAGCGGTGGATTATGATGAAGATACATCGACGGAGGATCCATAAAAAGTGACCATGTCTATGCATGGATCAACTGAATTGCTATCCAATAATTATTGGAAATCCAGGCCAGATATCACCACCACAAGAGCCGACTGACAAAAGGCTTCGTCCAGATGAAGCAATCACATTTAGCGAAGAGGATGTAATCCCAAATGCTTCACCACATAATAACCCAATGGTCATCATTGCTAAAATTGGAAATGTAATAGTTCATAGAGTGTTCGTGGATGATGGAAGTGCGGTCAAAATTTTGTTTGTGCGGTGCTTTGATAAGCTAAGATTCAACCGGACAGATCTCAAAAAGTCCAAGTTCTTACTGGTAGGATTTACGGGACGAGCAGAGACGTCATTGGGTAACACACAATTTCCTGTAACCATTGGTTAGAATGATAGAAATTGCACCATCATGTACAATATTATGGTCATGGATGGGCCAAGTCCGTTCAATGCCATCATTGGAAGACCCTGGATGAACACGACAAAGGAAATATGGTCTCCATATCATTTGGTGATGAAGTTCCCAAATCCATCCAAGATCCAACAATAAGAGGAAACCAACAAACAGTGAGGTAGTGTATGGTCATTGCGATGAAAGCAGGGAAAAGTTTAGAGCAAACGAAGATGGTTAGCATCGTCTCAAATAGTAGCTTATTCAGGTAGGGCAAGTTAACAATAGATATAGGAGAAGAAATAGAAGTCGTCACCCTAGATGACGAAGACACTTCCAAGTGTGTAAAATTTGGAAAGCATCTCCCCGATCTGGAGAAACAAGAGATAATAAGAATCCCATGAAGTCATAAGGACACATTCGTATGGATTTTAGTGAACATGGGAGGAGTTAAGAAATCTCTACCTATTCCCTTAACATTGGTGATTTATTTAAACCAGTCAAGCAGAAGAAAAAAAGTTTCGCTATAAGCAGAAAGCAATCGAATAAAAAGTTGCAGCTTTGCTTCAAGCTAGTATACTGAAGGAGGTAACATATCCAAAGTGGTTAGCGAACCCACTAATAGTGAAAAAAGTGGACACGTGATGGAGAATGTGCAAAGACTTCACTGATCTAAACATGGCATGTCCAAATGATTATTATCCTTTGGCTAACATCGATCAACTAGTCGAAGCGATATGAAGGTACGAGATTTTATGGATGCATATAAAGGATATCACCAAATCCTGATGAATCCGAAAAATGCGGATAAGACGACGTTCATAACAAGCTTTGGAATATTTTGTTATGGGAAAATGCCGTTTGGACTAAAAATTGCAGGAGCAACATATCCATGAGTGATTTAGAACACATTTCTCATTCAGATAGGGCAAAATATAGAAGCATATGTTGATGATATGGTTGTCAAGAGTAAGAAGATATGCAGCTTCGCAGAAGACTTGAAAAATACATTAGAAACATTGAGTAAGATTGGCATGAAACTCAATCCTAAGAAACGCATAATTGGAGTAGGTGCATGGAAGTTCTTAGGATATAAGGTATCTTCCAGGGAATCGAGGCCACTCCTGAAATATACAAGCTATAATAGATTTTCCTCGGCAACGAACAGTCAAAAGGGGGGAAGTTTACAGAGGGAATTGAGGCCACTCATGAGAAAATTGCAAGGGGCAAGTTTCCAACAGATAGGGTACAAGCTAGAAAGTTGGAACTATGATCCCACAATTATGTTTATGAAGGAGGAGTCCTATACAAAAAAAGCTTTCCTATCTCCATGGATAAAGTGTGTGGGTTCACTACAAGCATAAGAGATCGTGAAAGTAGTACACGAAAAGCTATGTGGAACGCATCAGGGATCTTGAACTATTGCAAAGAAGATAATTTGGGCAGGATAATATCTTCCAACTATATTCAACGATGCATATAACTTCGTTCTTAAGTGCATAAGTTGCTAGATTAATGCCCCAATATCACATAAACCTCAAGATGCCTTAACAGGAGTTATGTGGAGCTTGGTCATTCAATAAATGGGGAATTGATCTAGTATGACCTTTTCCAAAGGGTACAAGTAATGCAAGATTCTTAATAGTTGTGATCGACTACTTTACCAAATGGGTGGAGCTGAAACCTCTAGGAAGAGTAACAACAGAAGTAACAAGGAAGTTTGTCTGGCAGAACATTGTTTGTCGCTTTGGAGCGTCACAAACTATTGTTACGCATAATTGCACAAAATTCATAGTGCTCAAAGTTAGGGATTACACAGAAGTTCACCTCTCTAGGTCACCCTCAAGCCAATTAACAAGTGGAAGTTACCAACAGGACTATAGTTCATGGTATACAAAGGGAAACGAACCGGTTGGGTAGACAAAATAACCAATACCTTGTGGTCATATAGAACAATTGTTCGACAACCAATAGGAGAAACAACATATAGCCTATTTTATGGTCATGAGGTAGTGATACCAGTTGAAATCAGAAACTTGAGCCTTCGAGTACAGGTATACAAGGAGGATGATAATCTCAAAGTGATGAGATTGGACCTAGATGAGCTCGAAGAGAAGAGGCAGAGAGCAACGATTACAGAGGAGAAGTATAAGGAGAAGATGGCTACAATCAGAAGGTCAAAGAAATGCAGTTCCGAATTGCTGACTTCGTGTTGCAAAAAAATGAATCGAGCCTAGCGGAAGAAAAAAGGAAGAAGTCCCGTATAGGATAGCAAAAACACATCGTTCCAATTGCTACGAGCTATAGATATTAGATAGCAGTAGCGTCCCCAACACTTGGCATGTGGTTAACCTTAGAAAATTTTATATTTAACATCTAAGGGGAAGGATAGGAAAAACCCAAATGTATAGAAGCCATGAGATAATCATTGGTGCTGTTCGCAACTTTGTTTTCTTTTAAAAAGCAATATTATCGTAACCTTACATATTAAATATAAAAGTGCATCTTTGGGGGTAAATATACTTTTCATGTGATTTACTTACATTATCTACATAATAGCCATTCATGGAACATTGCAAATAATCGAGTTCGGTCAAGAGCAAACAAATAACTTACAACTATTCGACATTGCAAGCTTTGGATCTTACAATGTCGCGATCCAACCTGTGCAAGCTATAGACCTTGCACAAAGGCATATATGCCTAAAAAATGGTGAAGCAAGCAAGCAATGGACCTTGCAGTATGTGCTATGCAAGCTCCTAGATTTCCAAGTTAGAGATCTTGGAATTTTCCAAACTGGACTAAGCAAGCTATAGATCTTTAAAAAGGCATATATGCCCACAAACGGGACATAAGCAAGCAATAGATCTTGCAAGTTCGCATGATAAAGGTCATTAATTTCTGAAGCTATGGAACTCGCAAAATAGGTAAGCATGCCAGCGATATCAGGAGTAAAAATTATATAGCACGAAAATCACAAATAGATATACGAACGAACAAAAGGAAATACAAAAACCATACAACTGTGTTCAGAAAAAGCAAAAACACCAAATTAAAAAATACGATCTAGTAACAAGTACTACTCCAAACAATCTGAAAAACAAACTATCAATGCCTGGATGCTCGAGAGGATCCAAAGGATGAACAACCTCCATGGCGACAATGTGCCTCAGCTTTGCGAAGAGACTGCTCAGCCACGCGACGAGATAGTTCACCCTCATGTTTATCTTCTAACATTTTGTCATAGCGCCATTTCATGTATTAGTAGGCAAGATTCCAGGTAAAACCTATTCGTTACATATGATCAAGATGTTGGGCATAGTACATCTTAAAATCAGTTATATGGCCAAATTCCTCATAATCAAGATGCACGCTCATAACATCAACAGTATCTTGAAAATCCTTATTCAAAGCCATTAAATTTTTCACTTCGTCTTCAAATTGACAAATGTGAGACCTAAAAGCTTCAGACAAGTTAATCATCTGCCCGTCGATAACCATTGTTAAGTCTCCACGACCGTAGACCGACGGGATGACGATGGAAAGGCTTGCAATCCTTGTATTTAACACAAGTTTGTTCAAGCTGATGCACACAAGATTTGAGATGATTACACTCAGCACAAAGCTCTTCATTCTCACTGCGGAGCTCAGTGTTTATAGCAAACTGTTCTTCAAATATACTTTGCCACCCGGCTGCAGAAGAAGAGAAATGATCACACTCACCCTGCTTTTTCAGTAGCTCCAATATATTGTCAATACGAGAATGATTTTTATCAATGATTAGGGTCTTTTAATGAGCTTCGCTAGCCTTACTCGAAGTGAAATTCTTAGCATCAACCTGCCGACGAAGCATTCTAATCATGCTCACCTATTTGCGCTGAATAAGATTGTTCTGTTCAACACAGAAATCCTTAAGTTTGCAAACAGAATATTGAGTTTCCTTTAAGGTTTTCATCCATCCAACTTCTAGATCGTGAATTCAAGTACTCCCTCTGTCCTAGCCATTTCTCTTTGGCAGAATTTTGGGCCGGGCCCCACTCTGTCAGCCCACTTGGTTTTTGGCAGAAATTACATTTGATCAATTTTAACCCTTCCCTCCCTTTTTTAACTGTTCATTTTTCTTCCCTCTTATTTTTACCCGCCAAATTTATTGTTTGACCCCTTGTTCATGAAAAAAATCTGAACAAAAATTCTCCAAAAAAATGACAGCCATAGATTTTTTACAGATACAAAATCACTATAAATACAAGGGGTGAATACACATCTCAGCCAGTACAATTGTGAAACCCTATTGAATACAACCAGAAGAACAAAGACAAACTTCTAGAAACCAAAAAACATTTCAAGCCAAAAAAATCCAAAAAAAAACCCAACAGCAACATGTGAAATTGTTGTGGAAACCCTCAGATCAGGTTAGTTTCATCAAGGAGCCCTCCAAAGCATCCAAAATGAGCTAGTTGCTCCTCTGATGTTTGTATCTTCCCTTTCATCATAGGGTTTTACATTCGGGGGCACTATGCGAGAGAAGAATCTGTCGAACGTGGAGAGGTTGGCATAATTCCTTTTGGATAACCACAACAATGGGAAGATAAAGCACTCTAGGAGGCTTGAGGCACATGCATTATTATGTTGTTCAATCCATTCTGTCAGCACAATATGGGCAGTAGCACGAGCCCAGCAGGGATCAGGTCAGCCACTAAACATGAGGCATAAGATGGATGGCCGCAATTCCCACAACAAGATCGATATTGATCTTGAGGCATTAAGAGTCATAACTGCGCACAAGAGAAGAACTGTGAGGGGTACAACAACAGGCTTACATATAGGAAGGAGTAGTGTGCAAAGGGTCGTGACATCAAAGATCATAAGGAGCCACACAAACAATATCAAACCAGCCTTGACAGCTCAGAATAAAATCCAAAGGTTGGTTTTCTGTCTAACAAAGCTCAATACTCAAATGCAATTTAGAGAAATGGACAACATAATCCATATTTATGAGAAGTGGTTTTATCTTACTAAGCTAACTGTTAGGTACTTATTAGCACCTGATAAACCTGAACCATATCGACATGTAAGCATAGATCCCACATTCCAAAACTAATGTTCATATGTGTTGTGAGTAGACCAATATTTTCTGAGAATGGGCATGTTATATTTGATGGAAGTTAGGGATATTCCCCTTTGTGCAAGAACAGGTTGCTAAAAATAAAAGTAAAAACAGGCCAGCGGGTACTGTGGAGTTAGTGCTCGTTCCTTCAATCACAAAGGAAGTTGTAATGAACAAAATATTGTACGAGGTGATACCATCAATCAAGGCAAAGTGGCCAAGTCACATGAGCAATAATATTTTCATACAGCAAGATAATGTCACACTACATATATTAGTGAATGACCCACAATTTCTAGCTATGGCTAAGTGTGATGGATTCAATCTCAAATTAGTTAGCCAGCCAGCTAATTCCCCTGACCTTAACATCCTGGATTTAGGGTTTTTTTAACTCTATACAATCCCTTCAACAAGAACGGTTTCAACCAATATTATTGAGCTCCCAGGAGCTGTGTTCAACGCATATGTAAGGGAAGATGCATGTACACTCAACAAAGTATTTGTTACTCATCAAGCAGCAATGTTGGAGATAATCAAAGTAAATGGTGGCAACAACTACAAGCTTCCGCACATGAATAAGGACCAAATGATAAGGGAAGACACACTATCAAGGATGTTAACTGCAGATGAGGGAGATGTGAGGGCCATCATTCAACATTTGATAGCACTTGGAGAAACTGCAGAAATTAGGCCACGCATGCATACCCTAGATATTGGGAACTAGTGAAGATGAAATAGGTACATTTTTGGGGGATTGGTTTCATGGAAAATTTTGGAAGCCATAGAACATTTCGCTTTTGGGGTGAACGAAATGTTCAAAACCAACCCAGGTTAAGTGTAATTCTATTTATAAAAAACCGAAGCTATGTTTTAAAATTTTGTGTTTCATATATTTTTCCTTGATGTCTTTCATTTATCACACAAAAACCAGCTAGGGAAGACCAGGATGGAAGATGTTTCTGTAAAAAAACATATGGGACTGAAGACGGAGGGAGGATGCTTTACAGAATAGTTTCGATTGTAGGAGCAGACAACATGATCAGTTTTGATTAAACAAGAGAAAATTCAAAATCAAACCAGTCACAGAAATTTCAAGCACAGGGATAGTTTGGACAGTAACCATTCAGAAAGTCATGCAGTCAAGTAGGCAACATCTGTTGATTCACAGTAAAAACATAATGGCACCAACAGGCCAGGTGTAAACACAAACACATAATAGCCATTGGCACCAACAGGCCAGGAATACTAAAGATGATAGGTCCAGAAAGATATCACCTATGTGGCGAAATTGTAATAGTCTTCAGTACTTGAAAACGCTAAACCAGTGCAGCTAGGGAAGATGCTTTAAAATGAGGGCATTGTCCCATTTTCTGTCTGTTCACAGACTGTATATCCAACCAACGTCAATATGTAGCACTCTGAAATACAAAGGGAGAAATGGTCATGGTTCAGTTCCAGGTGAGTTGCAAAACAGAAAAGTTTTTTAAATTTTTTTTAATCATTAATCAACAGATATTTCAATCGAAGCCAGAAACAATAAACCTACAGATGAAGAAAAATAAGCGGCACAGAGACTTATCTTCTTCACGAAGATGGGCCGAACCTTGGGTGAAACTTTTTTTAGCCCTCTTTTTTTCTATTCTTTCCCTTCTCCTGATTTCTCTGTATCCATGGACCAACAAATACAACATTTTGTTTGAACCATTTTCGGTATCATTAGATTGACTGGAGTTGGCTCCGTTGGATGACAGGGTGAGACTTTACTGATCTCATCAGGGGACCCTCTATCCTGGGAACACCAAACGTCGCCCGTCATTTCATGCCAGTCAACCACCGCTGCATCACCGGCAAGGGGAAGCGAACCGGCGCGGGTAATTGGACTGACAACGGAGCTGTGTTTGATCGGATATGCATGGCAGACGTTGCGACATTTTACTGGCGGCGGTAGTTCATCCAGGGTGGCGTCAGGCCTCCAGGCAGAGGTGACATCATCCACCTCCATCTCGGGAACAAACTCGGTCGACGAATAAGTATCAGACATATAACATTTTGAGTAACCTCAGCATGAGAATCCATAGGAAGACGACGGAATTGGTATAAGGGGTTGTGGGGAAGATGGAACATGTAGTGGCAGAGACAAGGGTTTTTCAGCCATTTTCAGAGTGAATGAGGAAAACAACACAGAGGAGGACAAAGGATTTGAGTTTTCAGCGGTGAAGATGGGACCTTCAAGCCCAAATCTAGGGTTTTTAGAGGGGGGAGAAAAAGGCAGAGGAAGATTCGAGATTTGAAGATGGAAATGACAAAGTTGTTGCTTTGAATGGAGAGTCTCAGCCATAAAGCAACTTCACGTGATTTCACTCTGTTCAAGAACCTTTTGAATGGCTCAAAAGACGGTGGAGTAAATGAAAAAGCAGTTGGGTAGTATGAATGCATTGTGTTTTTGGGTCTCAACATATTTCAGATTTCAATTTTTGATTAATAATATGTGTTGGGTAAGTGTGTAGTTAAAGTGGTGTAATGCTTGGTAATGTTTGTAATTTTTAGATTTCATTTAGGGCAAAATAGGAAATTTGGCTGTCATTTTTTGTTGAAATGAGGAAAGTTTTCAAAGTGTCTAGATTTGGCTTGGATAGCCCAAAAAATGAAAGTGTGCAGATATGGCTGGGACAGAGGGAGTAACATATATTTCAAGCGAATGCCCAAACAGGTTGCCCATTCATAAACACGAGGAGGAAGATGGAGTGAACACATGTATACGCCTATAGATTTGAGATCTTACGAACTATATCCTTATCAAGAGACTCAATGTTGCAACCCTTAGGCACGAACCAGCTACAAAGACAGGTTGAGATAAGAGGAGAAGATGGGGAAGTAGAAGTTTTCCACCCAAATTATAATGGAGAAGATTCCAAAATAGTGAAGTGATCTGGGGTGATCATTTTGCTGCAGTTACTCGTATTCTCCGCTATGTTCTTGGGACTATGCACTTTGGTTTGTCATTTCTCTCAGCTCGCTCTTCTGAGGTGTTGGGCTATTCATATGCAGATTGGGCGCGTTATCTCGAGACCGGTCGTTCAACATATGAGTATGCTGTCTTTTGGGTTGCAACCTTGTCTCTTGGAGTGATAAGAAGCAACCCATGGTTTCTCGTTCCAGTTCTGAGTCTGAGTATCGTGCCTTGGCAAGTACTGCGGCAGAATTTGTATGGTTATCTCAGATACTGCGTGATCTTCGATTCTCTCTCTCCGGTCCTCCATTTCTACTTTGTGATAAAAACAGTGCCATCTCTCTAGCTCAAAACCCTGTTGCGCACAAGTGGCAAAACACATTGACATTGATTATCACTTCGTTCGTGAGTTGGTTTCTTCGGGCAAGCTTTGTCTTCACTATGTTCCTACGTCCCTTTAGCTTTCAGACATCTTCATAAAAGTATTATCTCATCCTCTTTTTGAGTTTTTTAGGTCCAAGCTTTGCATCTCTGAGCATCCGACGTTTCGCTTGAGGGGTGTTAGGATAGACGAGATCGGTTATTGAGATTTGATTGGGATATGATCGGTAGGATATGATAGATATTTCCTTTCCTTTCAAACTCATTCTTGTAACCTATATAAACTGCATTGATCATCATAATAAAGTATCAAAATATTTAGTCTTTACATGCACGAAAATTGATCAACTAGCCCTCAAGATTGCTCAATTCTCAAGATAAGTGAAGCTAACTAGCCCGCAAGATTAGTTCACAAATCAAAGGTATTGAAAGTTAATTAACCTGCAGGATTAAGCAACAATGAAAATAGCTTACAAGCTCAGTGAATGCTCTTAAAATTTTGAATATATGATTGATAAAAGGTTGTATAAAAATCGTGGATGTCTCCCCTATTTATAGGGTGTAAATCGGCACACAAAGAATACAAAATTTTGCAGAAACCTAGTTCAAACCGGATTTGTCTTCTTTGTCCTAAACTAACTACAATTAAATGTCCTAATCTAATCCTAATAGAAATAAATCTCGGCTGAAATTTTAATGCCATGGCCGAAATAATTAATAAATTAACTAACCAACCAACCAACCAACTAATGGTTAGTTAATATCCATCATAAAATTTACCTATTACAAGGCCCCTGCAACCAAATGTTAAAATTTATAAAATTTATAATTCATAATTTTTATAATTTATAAATTCTTGCTTCTTTATTTTGGGCTTCTTTTTGAGTTTGCCAATCTTAAACATGCATTTTTCATATGTATATACAATTTCATTAAAAAATATATGGAAAATGAGTAATGTGTATTCTTGACAAAGTCTTCTAGGTTTCATGAAAACGATAGTCAAATGTTTATTGCTGATGTTCTTCATGCACATGATGTGAACCTACCACATATCCATCATTAAAATTATAAATTTACTTACAATGTCATGGATTCACATGCACCATCCATATGTACTGAAAACACTGAATGCCATTTTGATATTCGTATAATTCCCTCCAGGGTCAATAAGTTTCATCCTCGAAATGGGAAGATTACCACAAGAAATGAAACAAATCAAAGAAAAAACCTAAATACACACGAAAAAACCTAGTGAATACATTAACTTTGCAGATAAACACAAAACAAAAGTCGTTCCATCGTAGATCATTGAAAACTGAAGCAAAAAAAGGGGGGAAATACCTGAAAAAGAATCGCGGCTTCGATGCATTCAGTGCACGCAAGAAATGGGGAAGAAAACCAAAACAATCAACGGTTAAACGGAGGAAATCGAGCAGTTGTGTGATATTTTGTGGATTTGAGATTGGAGAAATGGAAAATTTGAGAAAGCATAGTGGTTGTAGAGAATACGATACGATTTTTGTGAGGAAAATTTTGGAAAAGATGTTGAAATATTTAATATATATACTCTCGGTGTCTCACAATGATCTTCCTAATATGACATTCAGGATCAAACTGAACCAACTTCAACCATTAAAATCTGTTAATATATATATATGTAAAATTATTATCATGTCATATGGTTTTAGCTTCATCTTAGCATATATATTTTAACTAATAATTTTCAGAATTTTTTACATTCACAAAAAAAAGTAGTTAAAAATTGATGCAGTTGACTCTAAAAATCAAATTAGGAAGATCATTGTGGGACAAATGGAGTATATATATGTATATATATAAATGAATATATGTGTGTGTGTATATATGTATACACACTAGGAATTAAGTTCAAATTATCACAATTACACAACCCTTGAACTATGAAAACTTTGATATGAAACTTCATGTTTATTCTTTGCAATTTAATTTCTGATCTCACTAGAAGACGATACTTTGACTAGTTGGACAGTCAATTGGTCGAATGGTATTAATATTACACGTGTTTTATTATTGTGGGGGCGGGGGAGAAATATTGTGATTTCTTCTCTTTTTCTATTCAGTGGCCTTATAACGTTTTATTCTCAGGAATTATAATAATATTGTAAAGAACGAGGCAGTTTAAAATTTAGCTAGTGAATTTTATGCAATTCTAACTCTAATGATCTATCTTCAAAGAATTTCCGGGGACCTTTCTTCAAAAAAAAATTCCAAGGTCCTTTCCCAAATTGTTTTCCATCATTTTCCCTCCTACTACAATCTGAAAAAAAAAATGGAAAAAATCAATATGATCATCAAACTAAAAATCATAAACACCAACTAAAAATAACAATACATCACCTGAAAATCATAAAACACCAACTATAATCGCAAAAAAAACAATATTTTAAAATAATTAAATAAATATCAACAAAAAATTGCAAAACCATCAACATAATTGCTAAACTGAAAATTATAAAAATCAACTATAACTAACAAAACAGCAAGTGAAAATCATAAAACATTACTCCCTTTGTCCCTAGGAAATCTGCAAAGATAGAGAGAGAGAGAGAGAGAGAGTTTTCAACTTTTATTTTCATTGATGTAAAATGTCTTATACACCCTTATCGTCTTCTTCGTTCAGATAACCTTTCTAAACCACTCTTCCTCCCTAGCCTCTCCTCGCGTCTGCGTAATGCTAGCCCACTACCATCCTTTCTTTTCGTGCCGACGTCGATGCCAGCCCACCACCGTCGCTAGCCTCTCCCAGCGTCGTTGGCATCGATGCCAGTCCACGACCATCGCAAGCCTCTCCCCACATCGATGTCGGTGTCGATGTCAGCCCACCACCATTTATAGCCTCTCCCCGCATCGGCGTCGGCGTTGATGCCTGCCCACCACATCCTTATCCTCTCCCCACGTCAGCGTCGACGTCGACGTCGATGCCAGCCGACCACCACCGGTGACTCCCCCAACCACCTCACCTACCTAGGAACTTGAATTTTTTTTGCCCATGAACTTGGATCTGCAAAAGCTCAACACTTTGGAAGAGGAAAGTTGATATTTTGGAAGATAAATGTTGAAAAGGAAGAGAGAGTATGAGAAAGAGAGACTTGCGGAAGTGAGAAAGAGAGAGTTGGGAAAGTGAATATGCAGCGAAAGTAGGAAACGAAAGAGACAATAAAGAGAAAAGTGTGAAGAGAAAATGGGAATAAAGGTTCTGTTTGGTAGAGCTTTTAAGTTGTTGTGCTTATAAGCAAAACAATTTTTAGTGTTTGGTAAAGTGCAAAAAACCAGTTTATTTTGAAAGCATAAGCTATTTTTTGGGGAAAAGTAGAAGTCGGTCTCCCCCTGCTTTCAAAATAAGTCAGCTTTGCTTATAAGCACAGCTCTGCAAAACAGAGCCAAAGTGAGAAAGAAATTGGATTTTTTATTTTGAAGGATAATTGAGTCTTATGGCATGATAAAGTTTTTCAAAAATGGAAAGCTACAAATATCATCCCAAATCACAAAAAAGAAAACTACAAACTTAAACTCAATCAACAAAACCTCAACCAAAAATGAAAAATCGACATGAGAGGAAAAAATGTACAAACATCAACCTATACCACCAAAAAACCTACAAACAGCAGCTCATATCACTTAAACCTCACATGAAAAATGAAAACATCAGCATGAGAGAAAAAAAAATACAAACATCAACCAAAAAGTTGTAGTACTTCAAGAGTATGTCAAAATTGGAGTGTCAAAGAAGAAAGACAACCAATAAAAGAGGTCCTACAGGGAGTCGAACTCAGGTCACTGAATTCAAAGTGCAAAGTGCTAACCACTACACCATAGAACCATTGCTAAACTGAAAATCATAAAACATCAACAAAGATTATGTTATTAATTTTTTTTAAAAAAACTACAAACATCAAGCTAAATCACTCAAAATCTACAAACATCAACATCTATCATCTAAAGCTCACCCAAAAAATGAAAAACATCAACTTGAGAAAAAAAAAACTACAAACATAAACCTATATCACCAAAAAATATACAAACATTAACCTATACCTATCACCTATCACCTAAACCTCATCCGAAAAATGAAAAATATCAACTTAAGAAAAAAACACTACAAACATCAACCTATATCACCAAAAAATCTACACATATCAATTCCTAACAGCTAAACCTCACCCGGAAAATGAAAAACATCAATATTAGAGAGGAAAAAACTACAAACATCAACATATATCACCCAAAAAGCTACGACATCAACTCCTATCACCTAAACCTCACTCAAAAAATGAAAAAAAAACATCAACATGAGAAAAAAAAAGCTACAAATATCATCCCAAATCACAAAAAAGAAAACTACAAACATAAACTCATATCAACAAAACCTCAACAAAAAATGAAAAAATCGACATGAGAGGAAATCACAAAAAAAAACTACAAACAACAGCTCATATCACTTAAACCTCACATGAAAAATGAAAAATATCAGCATGAGGGGAAAAAACTACAAACATCAACCAAAAAGTTGTAGTAGCTCAAGAGTATGTCAAAATTGGAGTGCCAAAGAAGAAAGACAACCAATAAAAGAGATCCTACAGGGAGTCGAACCCAGGTCACTGAATTCAAAGTGCAAAGAGCTAACCACTACACCATGGAACCATTGCTAAACTGAAAATCATAAAAGATCAACAAGATTATGTTATTAATTTTTTTTTAAAAAAACTACAAACATCAAGCTAAATCACTCAAAAGCTACAAACATCAACATCTATCATCTAAACCTCACCCAAAAAATGAAAAATATCAACATGAGAAAAAGAAACTACAAACATAAACATATATCACCAAAAAATCAACAAATATTAACCTATACCTATCACCTATCACCTAAATCTCACCCAAAAAATGAAAAATGAAAAATGAAAAATATCAATATAAGAAAAAAACACTATAAACATCAACCTATATCACCCAAAAATATACCCATATCAACTCTTAACACCTAAACCTCACCCGGAAAATGAAAAACATCAATACGAGAGAGGGAAAAACTACAAACATCAACATATATCACCCAAAAAGCTACGACATCAACTCCTATTACCTAAACCTCACTCAAAAAATGAAAAAAAAAACATCAACATGAGAAAAAAAGCTACAAATATCATCCCAAATCACAAAAAAAACTACAAACATAAACTCATATCAACAAAACCTCAACCAAAAAATGAAAAAATCAACATGAGAGGAAAAAAGGTACAAACATCAACCTATATCACCAAAAAACCTACAAACAACAGCTCATATCACTTAAACCTCACATGAAAAATGAAAAATATCAGCATGAGAGGAAAAAAACTACAAACATCAACCAAAAAGTTGTAGTACCTCAAGAGTATGTCAAAATTGGAGTGCCAAAGAAGAAAGACAACCAATAAAAGAGGTCCTACAGGGATTCGAACCCAGGTCACTAAATTCAAAGTGCAAAGTGCTAACCACTACACCATAGAACCATTGCTGAATATGCTTTCGGTGAAATAAAATTAAACCTCACAACATGTCTTTGAAAAAACAACATACATAATCACATAACAACCTGCAACCAGCAGCAAGATCTGATGCATTCAAACTCAATACACAGTATATGTCAAATTAAAGCACGAAATTAAACCTCACTTCACACATGCATTTTCCACTCAGACCTTCGCCACAGAAACTTCGTCACTGTGGACTCGCCCTCACTGCCGTTTCAGACTCACTATGGATACGCCGCCTCTATCGAAGAAATAAAAACCGCCGCATCTGCCTCTGTCGCAGCAGCTTCGTTGTCTCATCGATCTTGGTGGCAGAAGAAGAAGAAGCGCAGTGGCACTGTGTGTGAAGCGGCGGACAGGTTGTTGAATGGAGGTTTCTGACCGGCGACGGTTGCTAGCAATTGTTTCTGTAGAACGATAGATGAAGACGAAAAGAAATAGAAAATTCTGATATTTCAAGATTTTTATATGATTTTTTTATAATTTCATAATAGAACACTAAATTTATTACCATATTTAAAAAAATCATCCCAATTTTAGCTTACAGTAATTATATAATGGTCACTGCTTAAAGTTTAGACTGTTTGAAATAAGAATTTTTTAATATTGTAATTTATATTTCAATGGGTTTTTAAAAATGGATTATGTGTACTCTGAGAAATTTTTCATATTATATACTCCCCGCCCTAAACAAAATGACTTTTCACAGTTTTCAATAATCATGTTTGACTGTCAATATTTCTAAGTGCACATAACAATTCTGCATAAGAAATTGATATTTAGAAAATAAATGTTAACATGAATCTAACAATATTTTACATGATATTTTTATTATATATATTAATTTATATTTAGAGTTAAAGTTTACAAAATTTGATATAGTAAAAACAATTGAATCATTTTATCCGGAACGGAAGAGTATAAAATTATGGATACTCAATTCAGTATATCCCATTTTATAGTAAAAAAATGTACAGAAACTTTAAATTCATCTTCTGAAGCCAAACCTAGATGATGATGTGTTGTTCAACTATGCTTAGATTTTTTTTTTAAAAAAAAAAATTGAATGTTTCCCATGACGAGTATATATTAAATCTCGAAAGAAAAATTTCATACTCTGATTAGGAACGAAACAGAATAGTGATGACTTATTTATATAGCAAATAACAATATAAAGGAACGATATAACTATTCTGTCCTGCTAGATCATCATAGAACAAGAGAGAACGGGAAGAACTCGGTAGAGAAGCTATTCGCTCTTTGTGGAACTCTGTTTAGTATGATTATAGGGCCAGATTATGCTTATTCTAATTCATTTTTTACTTGAAAATGTTAGTTTGTCCAGGTTTCCTCCCTTCACGAAAAGTATGAGTTATTTTTTGTATAAACTTGTTAATCTCTTCAAATGGTTTAGGTCACCTTCTCTCTACCTATGGCGTTTGGTTGGGGTGAATCACGAAATGGAAAGGGAACCTGAGAGCTTGATTTCCTTAGTTAGTCTTTAATTTGTCTTTTTTATCATTCTCTTTCTCCATTTCTAATTTTACAATTCTCTCAATTGGGAGTAACGTGATTCCATGTTCATACGCTGGGATTGAGATTTCCTTTCCCTCATCTTTGCAACCTTCCACTAGTGTTTCATTTTTCTCTTTGTTTTCTCAACTCCAATGAATAATAGTTATATTATTTATAATAAATATTTTATTTTTATATAAATACTATTATTTTATAATTGTATAATATATATAGTAATATTATATTTTAACTTAATTAAATTTAAGACAAAAAGTTAATTTCATGATAAAAATAATATTATAATTTTACTTTTTGAGTTGTACATGGGTGGAACATTAATAAAATTAATATATATAATTTTCATAAAAATAATATTACTTCATAAATATTATTATATTATGGAGGTCAATCAAACAAATTGAATAATTTATTGTTGTCTTACCCAAATGAAAAGGCAATATGTGAAATTTTAATTTGGTTCTAATGTTTTTGATGGAGGTGGTGATATATTGGTGTAATATAGTTTTCGATGTTGAATAAACAATGTTTGATTTATAAAATATAACTATTTTATTAGAATATATATATATATGTGTGTGTGTGTGTTGATAGATAAAATACATTAGGTAATTTTTTTATCTGCATTGATTTTATGTTTTTAAAATAATATCCTCTAGATGTCCATTTTTAAAAGATTTACGTATGTGATTTTTTAACATCATTATTAGCACATTTTTATTTAAAATGAACTTCATATTTTTAAATCAATTTTTCGCATGTGATATGAAATTAAAAAATATTTAAAGATGATAGTATGTAAATAAAATATTTACGAAAAATTATAAATAGATTTACATATTTTTTTAATCACATACAACACATTAATAAATTAAAGATGTTGAACTACATATTTTATATTAAATATTTTATATGAACTAGCCATGACAATAATTCATGAAACACTTATATTTTATAGCAGATTTGATAATGTGAAATAATTTATACTTATGTATGATATTTTATAAATAATGTAAGAAATTAATATTTGTTTCCCTAGTGTGAACTAAACAGTAACAAAGGGAATGAGAAAGAATTTGATTCCCTTTCCACAATTAAACCAAACAAATTTTAAAAAATAGGGTTATTCCTTTCCTTTCTTTTCATTTTCCTTTCCCTTTCATGATTCCTTTCCCTTTCCCCGTTGGAACCAAACGGCCCCTTACTTTCTTTTCTCTACTAATAACATTCACATCTTGCTGGAACCTACACTGGCATCCTCTGCAACCATGGCTGCTCATCCGCTGCTGGGTGGCAACAAGTCTTTTTTGCAAATCCTCACTTCTCGCCTGGCTCCTCTTTCCTAATCCCTCCCTTTTAACCACAATTTCAACCATGTGGCTAAAACTCGCGGCGACCTAGCCTGCCTCTACACGGAGGAGAAGTGCACAACCTCTCGAAACCCCTAAAATAAAGCCCTCATCAGAAAATTTCTCCGTGGCAGGCCAACTATGGAAATCCTTCAATTTTCTTTCAAAATCACGAGATTCAAAGGGAAATTTCAATTAGGAGCACTGGACTACAAACACATACTTATCATATTCGAGCTCATCGAGGATTTTCAACGCTACTAGATAAAAGGAAGCTGGACTTTCAATGGAGCTCTGATGAAAGTTCTCCATTGGACGCCGAATTTCTCCCAACGTAGAGTCCTCGATTGTGCCGATTTAGGTAACTATTCAAGATACTATCCAATATTACTATGATGTTATCTCTATTCAAACTATTGGTAATTTGTTCAACACTTTTATCAAAATGGATGCTACTACAGAGACACTGATTAGGCCCTCTGCTATTAAGCTCTGCATTGAAATCAATCTGTTAAACCATTTGCCTGACTCTAGAGGTGTCAATTCGGGTTATCGTGTTGGGTTCGTATCGGGTTGGAAACGTGTCGTGTTGAAAAAGGTTGGGTTGAAACGTGTTGATTTCATTTTTTGTGTCAGGTCGGATTGGGTCGGGATACTGTCGTGTCGGGTTGAAAAAGTGTTAGTTTTTTCCCTCGGGTCGAGTCGTGTCGAATCGAGTTAATATTGGGTCAAGTAAATTTCGTGTAATTTTTACACTCGGATTAGGTCGGGTCAGGTCAGAATATTGTCGAGTTGGATCAAATCAGGTTACTGTCGTGTCATTTTTTGTACTGAAGTTTTTGGGTCTGATTATGTCAGCTATTTTTTATAATGTTTCACATTTGATTCATATATATTTCGGGTTGGTTCATTTTAGATCGGATTATTTTTCTACCCAATTAAATTTTGGTTGGTTTAGGTTATGTTTCAATAATATTATTGTTACAACTGCACTATTATCAAGTTTTGTTTTGCTTTGTTGTAACTTTTAACTTTTAGTTATACATTACATGAAAACAGGTATATAAGCGCGTTATGTCATTGTTGGGAGAGCAATATTGGTGTTAGGAAATTCATAGGCACCGGTAATCTGGTAAATGAAACAAAATCTGGTGCCTATGAATAAATCCATCACTGGTTCACTGAATACCGGTGTTAGATACTGGTGCCTATCAAGAAAAAATGTCTAGATTTAATCTTCTTCAAAACCGATTTTGGTTGAATGGCATATACCGGTGCGAATCCCAGTGCCTATGGCTGGAATAGTAATTTTTGCATTTAAATTTGTGGTAGCAAAATATCTAGCACCTATACCGGTGCTAGCATTTAATTTGAAATTTTAAAAAATACTTTGAAGCAGCCCTACGCAGCTGCATTATAATTGTATAGGCACTGATATGTTGACGAATACCAGTGCTCGATACATAGAAAGTTTTCCAAAATTTACAAGCTAGAATAGGAAAAAAGGTTTTAAAAAATGGGTTTATAGTATGAGTTACTATAGAACATCTACTAGCACTTTCCAACATTTCACCAAAAATGATTTATTTAACACTTTATATTTTTGGCAAAAATAGTGAAAATAATGTATTTTGTAGCAATGGATAATGGGGTAACACAATTTTTGGCCACATTGTTATTTTCCAAAACTGCGCAGAAGTAATCAAAGTTGACTTTCAAGGCCCTTCTGTTCGCCCATACATGCCCAAATTTCAAATTTGCAATCATATACTATTGAATTTCATTTTGGTGTAACCAATTTATTGATTCTACAACTCCAACTTTCTTGGAGGGACCTAAGTGTAAAAAGTAAAAACTTTACTCGTAACTCCAAATTGAAATCCGCTCGAAAGTGATGCGACCCTATACACCCCCATTGTATTTTCCAAGTACTTAATAAAATATTTATCAACAATCGAGCATAAGAACATATCCGTAATCATTTTCGATTTCCTTTTCTTACTTCGAAGTAATCAATTTTAAATTACTCTAGAACATGTATTAGCACTTTCCAAAATTTCACCAAAACATTCATTTGTTTAATATTTCTATATTTAGACAAGAATAACAAAAATAACGTATTTTGGAGCAACAGATAATGGGGTAACATAATTTTGTGTCACAGTGTAATTTTTCAAGACTCTGTAGAAGTATTCAATGTTGACTTCCAAGGCCCTATGTTCATCCATCCATGCTCAAATCACAAAGTCGCAATCGTACATTATTGAATTGCATTTTGGTATCGTCAATTTTTTATTCGACAATTTCAACTTTCTTGGAGGGACCTAAGTGCAAAAGGTAAAATTTTTACTCGTAACTCCAAATTGAAATCTGCTCGAACGTGATGATACCCTATACACCCCCATTGTATTTTTTAAGTCCGTAACAAAACATTTATCAACAATTGGACACAAGAACATATCCGTAATCTTTTTCGAATTCTCTATCTTACTTCTAAGTAATAAACTTTAAGTTACTCTGGAACATATACTAACGCTTTCCAACATTTCACCAAAAAATATTTGTTTTCTATTTCTATATTTATGCAAGAATAACAAAATTTGTGTATTTTGGAGAGAATGATAATGTCGTAACATTTTTTGGCCCATAGCGTAATTTTCTATAAATATGTTAGTAGACACTATCTTAGTTGAATAGCAGTGTTGAGTATTCATTGAATTCAATTTACTTTTTAAAAAACTTTAGTGCATTTTTGTGTTATAATAAATATTTTGATTCTAATTTTTTAAAATAAAAAACTAGTGAAGTCCCAACGCGCGTTGCTCAGTAGTATTAATTTAAAAAAATCAGGATTACTTTTATGTACCTTTTGTGTTTTACATTTAAATTGAAAATAAAGAATTTTATTTACAATTTTGAAGTTTAGTCATCTAAGAAAAACTAT
>JAULKM010016065.1:0-14494 GCA_032355605.1 Rubia tinctorum
GGCTAAATTAAACCTTAACTAAACGCATAAACATGCAAACTAAAAACGTAAACAGGCTAACTAAATAGTTATATACCATTTCATACCATTGAAACCACAACATAAAAAAAATAGAGCAAAAACTTAAAATTCAGCAAACATAGCAACATCAAACAAAAAATAGAGTAGAATCAATAAGAACGAAGAACGCATCAAAACAACCAACAATGAAACAAAAAATCCCAACGATACAAAAATTAACACAAAAATAGGACAAACCTTGTGACTCAGCATTCAAAACATCTTTTCCAGCAGTTGCTTCCTTTGTTTTCATCATATCTATAAAAACAAGGCACGCAAATCGAAAACACGCAATATAAGACCAAATAACACATGCACGGTCTGATTCAACGCCAGAATCAACAAGAAAATAGCAGGAAACTTGAAGCATGCAAAAATCCTCAAATCTAACCTCTATCAGAAAACAAAATTAGAAAATTTGATAAAATATTACCTCCATCACACTGCAATACACAATCCGACGCAATGTAGGCTTCGAAATCGTGATTTCAAACTAAAATTGAGCGGTTCAAGTCAGATTTAATATAGCAGTTTCGAGAGGGTTTCGTGGCTTCGAAAGGTTTTCAAATTTTGAGAAAGAATAACTGGAAGAAAATTGAATAATTATTAAACTAAAAGTCTTATATACTATTGCAACTAAGGTCCTATAAGTATTAAAATTTCAGAGAAGCCCCTGGTCTCACCATAAGCTTGTGTGAGATGGTCTCACACAACTCTTTGTATTTTGTGTCACAACGGTACACCACAAGTATGGTGTTTGAGGAATATTAAAAGATAAACATCATCCCAATCCAGAGGAGAACTATTTGTTATATCGAACAATCTAATCCTAACTTATTATTAATTGTGCCAATTTAACCCTGATTGTTAATTAAATTGTGCCAATATAATCAAACGATCTATTTTCGGTATTGACCCAAGAAATTCAGGCATATTCCTATCTTGTTTTGGTAATATTAAAAAAACAGGCTGTGAAATTGGCTTTTAGCTATTGAAAAAAAAATGAAAGTAAGTGTATGTATGTGCAATTTGAGAGTCGTGCAATAATTTATTCTAGTTTTTATTGTTTTGGTCTATGGGTTTTAATGTAAGAGAGGAAGTATTGAGGTTACAATTTTGTGCTTATATATCGTATGATGTATAATACGTGTTTCATAGTCACATTGATTTTTTAATCATGAATTTTAAATAATACACTTGTGTAAATACCTTACTTTGTAAAAGTTTTATTTATTACAATAGTATTATGCAGAATGGAAGTGCACATGTAATACATATTTTCTATGATTATCATTTTCACGAGGAAAAATGATTTCACCTTTTCATTTAGTAGAAAAGTATTGCTTCAATTTTTTAAAAAATATTTCAACTCTTCCTTTATATATATTTAGTACATTCTGGTGTAAATTCAATTATTTAATTTTTTTGGTCACACTTAATAAAGGTAGTATTACGTACCTTTTTTCATTCGTTCTATAGAGGGTGACAAAATAGGTGAATTTTAATGCGACTTTTAATATAGAGTGAGAATATATTAAAAGAAGTGAGCATATATCAATCGTAAATGTAATAAGAAAACAAAATTTTAAAACTAATAAATTCTACTCGACTTTATCACATGAACCATACTTCTCAATGTGTCGTACATTGAAGCGTACATGCTACATATATAGGCGCCGGCGTGTACTCTACTGTGCATGTGCTATCGAATTAGAAACGGAAGGAGGTCCGGTGAGGGGAAAGTTGTACGAGGTTGAAAGCTATTTCTTCATGGGTGATTTTTTAAGAGAGAAAGAAAATAAAAGCAAATTTTGAATATTTTCTCTCAATATATACAATTATCTTTTTTAAGAAAATAGTTTAAATATCAAATGTGGTCTGGCAGTTTTATTTTTGATAGTGAGATAATGTGTGTGCCGGTTGTAGTGACTTTAGTGAATGCTTATTGTGTGTACGTGCTTTATAAAAATAAACATACAAATATCACCGTATGTTAGCCTTTTTATTTATTACTTTTATATCATTGTTAAATGGTGCATTACGTTACCTTTTTATTTTTTTAATTTTTTGATACGTTACGTTGATTATATGTTATAAATCAATTTGAAACACTTTTATGTTTTTTAATATGTAAACTGAGTAAGATATCAACATAAAGTGTGCATGTATTGTGTAGTGCAAATATGCACGTTACTTTCATGCTTAATGTCCATCGTGGTAAGTATATGATACAAACATACATGAAAATTTTCTCTATTTGTGACTAGTATTTATAAATTTTTGTATGTTGAGCAATTTGGTCAAGGAAAATAGAATTTTTTTCCCACATTCAAACTTTAAGAGGATGGAAGAGTAAGGTTCTGGGTTATTATCCCATGTTTATATAAATATTTGCGAGCTTAGAGGTTTGAATTAGGTGAACATCAATCTCCATGCGGTGTATGCGATATTGTGCGTTATCTCAATGTTGTATACGCCAAACGGCTGAGTCGTGACACTTCTATTTAATCAATATTTAAGTTGTCCTTCTGTCAACCCATGCGCAACCCGCTTGATATTTTTAGGTGCAAATTAGTCTTTTCCAGTTAAAACTCCGAATAGAAGCTCCGCCTCTTCAACTTCTTAATTCTTGTCTTTCGATTCACAACCTTTGCTTCACTCTACCTGAGCTCATCACACATTCTGCCACCGAAATGTGCACATGGCCATCAAAGAGTCCAAAAGAAAGCAAACATAGCATTATAAATAAATAAATTGTATATATTATTGACGTAATCTTAATAGGTTTTGAATAGATATTTGTAATTAATATACTTAGGCCATTCTACTTGGCCTTCCAGGGCTCAATTAAAGCCATGCTCAAAAAATTCTAAACCCTAATATGCTAATCATATATAAAAGGTAACATTGTTGTTGATACTTCAAAAGAAATTAAACACAGCCTCATCCCAATTTCCCTCATCCAGTCATCCTTCTTCTTCTCAAACAACGTTCCTCACCAACGCCACCCACCACCGCCTCACTACCACTCCAATTATATCATTGTCGAGTCTTACCACCATCTCACCATTTTCTCCGCCAATATTCATTATCGATGCCACCACCGATAGATCTCTCATCGCAATACCACCGCTAGATCTCTCCTCGCGCCACTTCCTTCTCACCGCCCCACCGAAATTGTTAATGCTCCACTACCTTCTTAGCGTGCCACGACCGCCTCCCTTACCCTCCACTTTGATAGTTCAGTCCAGATCTGTTGTTTAGAGAGTAAATTTTAATAGTTATATTTTGTAGATATAAATATATTACTAATTTTGTAAATGAAATTAAAAGATTGAGATATATCTATTTTATAGGTTTTCTTCAAAGAAATGAATCCGAAATTTTATTTTCTGAGTTGATAATATTTAGATTAAAAGGTTTGGGTCGATTTGAAACCAAAATCCAAAATTTAAATTCAGTTCAAATAATTCAAGTTTCTTGGTTATTTGGGTCCATTTCGATTTTGGATTTTCCAGAGGTCAACCTGATCAACTCAAATGGAATAAACCAAAACTCGATTAACTCAAACCGACACTCACACCTAAGCGTATGACAGGTGGTTCCCCATCAGAACTGGCACTAGATTTGAAACTGTTGCGACATCGGGGAAGCGGGTACACCTGTTTGTGAGATATTCTTATCCTTTTGTTTTTGTTTTCTTATCCTTTTTTATTAAGTTGGCCTTTTGTCCCCTCACATGAAACTCAATAGATATTTTTAGGGAAAATCAGCCTTTTATAGTTGAGCCCCGCCGTCTTTGAGCTGAACCTTCACCAATTAAAAATCTTAATCCCCGTGTACTTATTTGCCACCATCTTCTTCACTCCACTTGAGCTCACTGTTCCCTCTGCCACCAAAATGTGCACATGACCATCAAAGATTCCAAGAGAAGTAAAATCATCATTCTAAGTGACAGTAGTAGCAGGTAAGGGTGATGGATCTGGGCTGGAAGGTCTAAGCAGGGGTAGGGGTCTTGCACTTGGGAGGACATCCACAACACTTGATGGCACCATTGGAGGTGGGAGTCGGGCTGACAAGCGTAAATATGGGAATGGTGTAGGGGAGGGTGTAATAGTTCTTAACAATGATCAATACACAGTTAAATATTCAATCATGTTATTACCATTATGATATTTGGCATAATAAAATGAGGCTTTCAAAGATTAAAAAACCTTAGAGTACGACGTGTGTTTCATCATCAATATTAGCACTAGATTAAAAGCTGATGCGACATCGGGGAAGCGAGTACACCTGCTTGAGAGATATACCTATCCTTTTTGTTTTGTAATACTGGGAACTTATGTAGGCTATGAAATTGGCTTTTGGGTTTTGAAAAGGAAGAGAAGAGAAAGTGCATATGTGTACGTTCCTCATGCAACTTGAGAGTTGTGCAATAACGGATACTAGTTTTTATTAGTTTTAGTCAATGAGATTTAATGTAACAGATATAGAATTGAGGTTAAAATTGAGTGCTTATATACTGTGTATAATACGTGTTTTATGGTCATGTTAATTCTTTTATCAGGAATTTTAAATTTACAATTTTGTCAATACTTATTTTGAAAATGTTTATTTATTACAATAGCATTATGAATAAATGAAAGTGTACATGTATTACTATATTTATTGATTGCCATTTTATGAGAAAACACGGCTTTATCTTTTTCATTAAGATATTCTTTCTTTTTTTATACTTTTTTTTCCAATTCTTCTTTAACATATAATCCTATGTTGATATCTTAGTATTTATTACAATAGAATTTTACATAAATGAAATTGTACATGTATTACTATACTAGATAACACATGTGCGGTGCACGATTTAATATTATTATATTTTAAAATATTTTTTGAAATAATATAAAAACATTATATTATTTATTAGTAAATAATAAATATAATATATTTACATAAAATAATATATGTGTATTTTGTAAATATATATTAAAAATTGAATGAAAATACTACTCCAACATATAAACAATGTATTGATACAATATAAAGTACGGTGTGTATAATTATAATTAACAAATAAATATATAATAAATTTTAGACTATTATTATTCATTTATAAAACTCGTATAATGCACGGTGCACGATCTTAATTATAAATAACATATTGATAAAAGTATGAATATTTAGTAGTATAGTTATTTTTTAGAAGGAAATAGTAAAAGTGTTCTTAGTTAGAAGTAGAATAAAAAATAATTTTATTTTTTAATAATAATATTTTTGATTAGGTAAAATATATAATTTTAAGGTAAATGAAAAAATATATTTATTTACTATTTAAATAATCATACTATTAAAATAATTATTTATTTAAATTTAGATTTGAATTACTTTTTCTATTTCTGGGCATCGGTTGAGGAAGAGCGGGAGAAGGTGGTTTGGAATAAGGGTATTTTTGGAATAAAGAGAGGCGAATAGAGGAAGGTGGGAAGAAGAGGTGTTCAAGAGAATGCAAGATTAAAAGAATATATTGGAGATGCATCATTAATTATGACAAGTTGCATTTAATTATATATCTTCCAGGGGAATATATTGGAAACCAAATATTCCAATACATTAAATATATTTTATTTAATAATTAAATATTTTTAAAGTTGATGTGGCAAGGTTTACAAGTGTCACTTGTAAAAAAATTATTAAAGTTGATGTGGTTAAATGTGGAGATGCCAAAGTTGCTCTTTTAATATATGGTATGAATTCTTGTGATTGTCAATTTTATGAGAAAACACTACTTTATCTTTTTCATTTAGTTATTTTTTCTTTTATTTATACTTTGTTTTTTTGTCCAAATCTTCTTTAACATATATACCTATGTTGATATCTTAGTCAATTCATTTTCATATAGTGAAAAAATTAGAATATATTTCAAATCAATTTATAAAACATAAATGGTTGCATGAGTAAAGAGTTTGCACCAACACTTACTAAATATTCTGTAATATCTGATCATGTTATTACAATTATGATATTTGGTCGAAAATTACAGAACCTTAGCGCATGATGTGTTGTTCACCATAAATATTGGCACCAGATTCGGAACTGCTGCGACATCGGGGAAGCCAGTACAGGTTCAGAGATATTTCTATCCTTTTTGTTTAGTAATATTGGAAACTTATGTAGGCCGTGGAATTGGCTTTTGGGTTTTGAAAAGGAAGAGAAGAGAAAGTGCATTTGTATACATTCCTCGTGCAACTTGAGAGTTGTGCAATAATGAATACTTGTTTTTATTAATTTTGGTCAATGAGATTTAATGTAACAAATGTAGAATTGAGGTTAAATTTAAGTGCTTATATAACGTGTATAATACGTGTTTTATGGCCATATTAATTCTTTTATCAAGATTTTTAAACATACACTTTTGTAAATACTTACATATAAAAATATTATTTATTACAATAGAATTATGCATAAATGAAAGTGTACATGTATTGCTATATTTCTTGTGATTATTCAAACGTGATTATCTTTTTCATTTAGTTATTTTTTCTTTTATTTATAATTCATTTTTTTCCAATTATTCTTTAACATAGACTACTATGTTGATATCTTAGTCAATTCATTTAGTAAAGTAAAAAAAAATCAGAATGTATTTCAAATCAATTTATAAAATACAAATGGTTGTATGTGTAAAGAGTTTACACAAACACTTGCTAAATACTTCCTTTGTCCTGCCATTAATGGTATGTTTACCTTTTCATACATAAATCGTTTGGAGAGGCGGTACGGTTGGTCGGCAACGACAGTGCACTAGGAGTCTTCTTCTTCTGCCTCACTCAAAGTGATAGTGAAACATTTCTATGTATAACTAGATACTCTCTCTTTGAAGTTCCCATGTGGGAAAAAGGGTAAAACACAAGTTTTTATTTTCTTTAAAATTGATTTTGGGTAGAAAGATCCATTTGCATTACAAACAATCCCCACTAATGTGAATGAGCAAAATGGAAATTTTTCTAAACATGTGAAGGTTTGACACTTAAGCATCAGTATCTTACGATTAAACTTTTGCGTAGTGAATTTGGATGATCTTCTTGTTTTTGGAGTGAACAAATATGAAACTTATAAACTGGTCGATCATTCCAAGAACACATGTCTTATGTAAATTAAACAAGTTTTGCGATAATTAACAACTTACACTAGCCATAGTTTCCTCGGAAAAACTTGTGAGTGCTCTAGAAAGATAATCCTTAAAAATCTTTCATAAAAGGAGGTGAATCTTTTACACTCAAGTAGATCTTTCTATGAAGTCTCATCAGATCACCTAATCCAGATGAGCGGTGTGGTTGATCGGCGACGGTGCACAAGGAGTCTTCTCTTTCTTTCTCACTCAAAGTGATAGTGAACCATTTCCATATATAAACTAGATACCCTCCTTTAAACTTCCCATGTGGGACAAAAAGTAAAACATGAGTTTTTCTTTTCTTTAAAATTAATATTGGGTTGAAAGACCCATTTGCATTAATAACAACCCCCCACTAATGCAAATGGGCAAAAAGGTGATTTTTTTTAGCATGTGAAAGTTCGATACTTGAAATTGAAATTCCGCGTAGTGGATTTGGTTGATCTTTTCATTTTCAAAGTAAACATATCTGGAATTCCTAAACTAGTCTATCATTCCAAGAACACGTGTTTCACTTGAATTAAACGTGTTGCACGATAATCAACAACTTACAGGGGCCACAGTATCCTTAGGAAAACTCGCGAATGCTCTAGAAAGACAACCCTTAAAAGTCTTTTATAAAAGGAATGTCAATCATTTACACTAAAGTAGGTCATTCCATGAAGTCTCATTAGACCACCTAATCCGGACGAGCGGTGCGGTCGGTCGATCGGCGGCGGCATCGGTGCGCGAGGAGACTTCACCTTCTTACTCATTCAAAGTGATAGTGAAACATTTCCAGATACAAACTTGATATCCTCCCTTTAAGCTTCCCATGTGGGACAAAGTTACTCTTTAAAATTGATTTTGGGCTAAAAGACTATTTTTTATTCAATTGTTTGTTCTGCTACCTGAAATGAAAGGCCCATTTGATTACTAAAAATTCCCTACTAATGCAAAAGGGTAAAAAGTAAATTTTTAGCACGTGAAAGTTTTGACACTTAAGCATCACTATCTTGCGATTGAACTTGTGAAAAGTTGATTTATTAAAATTTATATATTTCCTCCATTCCGCTAGTATTGACATGTTTACTTTTTCACGGTTTTAATTGATTATGTTTAACTGTCAATATCTCTAATTACACACAACAATTTCGCTTAAAAAATAAATATTTAGAAAATAGTTATTAATATGAACTTAACAAGAGTCTGTCTCTTGAAAGATGGTCTTTTCATAAATTATGGAAAGACCGAGATTTAAATTGCAAATTAGAAGAAATGAAGATAAAATTTTTGGGTTGCATTAATCGAATAATAACCTTATACCTGTTGCATGTTGCATAATAAAATTTTAATATCGCAACTAAAACCTTTTACCTTTTGATTATTCTAATTAAATCTCATCTTTCCATAAACCTATGGAAAGATGGTCTTTCCCAAACTTTTGCCATCTACCAATATCTTACTTGATATTTTTATTTTAAATATATTAATTTATTTAGGGTAAAAGTTTACCAAATTTAATATGGAAAAAGTAAGCATGCCAAAACATGTGGGATGGGAGAGTATGTTATAACTGACCGAACAAGATACCATTCACTAGTATTTATACTACATTAATTCAATTATACATTAAACAATTTTAACTATATGAATAGTTAAATTGCATATAGAAAATGCAAAGATAACTATGTTCCGTGCACTTTAGCTGTATCTATAATCTATAATATCTATAATAATAACTAAAATAGCAAATTTTTGGCCATGTGACATCCCCTAACTTTTCAAAGTCACATTGCCATGTCAACTTTCCACTAACAGAAATACGTCATTTCCAAATTCTTTTCAATAAATACATGCACAATTTTTTTTCTAAATTTTTTGAAAAATGTATCAATTAGTATATTTCCTTTTCTTAATTTGTTTATTTGATGTACGCATTTCCCAACAGTCAACCTACCAATAAATGGTTAATTTTTAATTGTATGACTTTGTTTACATTTGTTTTTGATATATGACTTTGTTTACATTTGTGCTTGGTGAAAACAAACTCTTTAACATTTCATCTTCTAAGAGTTCTTCGCTTTTGGATTATTGAAGTAAGTGGAGTTGCAAATTTATTTTTTTGTAAGTATTTCTATATGATAATTTATATTACAACATCCATAGTATTAGTGTTAAAACCTTACCTTACCTTGAATTCAATTTCATATTTCTTATAGTTAATTAACATATTTTTAATTTAGATTTTGTATTTTTTTTATAGAGTAATGATATTCTCAATGATACCTTCATAGTAAAATATGAAAGTGAGTAATGCGACATTAGAGAAATGACTAATATATTCATTGTTAGTTACACATTTTAATGAATGTGATTAGTGATTTAGTATTATCATTAATGCCACATCATTCACTTTGATGTTTCACAATGAAATTTCACTAAGTGTATCATATGTTATATGTTGTTTTATACCTCTATATATAACCAAGAAATTTTTTGATACTTCCTTTTAAAAAATATATAAATTTAATTAAATAATTATTGATTCATTATCAGTAGATATTTCATATTTTTATCATTATATTTTTTTGTAACATAATGTATTTCTATGCAAAGTTAATACTAGATAATACCCGTACCGATGCACGGATTATGAATGAAAATTTAAATATATAACATAATTTATAATTTAATTAAGTAATTAGTTGTTTTCATATGTATATGAGAATTACACATGCTGGAAAATTTATAACAAATCAATATATTTATTAATATTATAATCCATTGAATGAAAGAAAATTAGTTTGATCTTTATTGACACGTACATATTATATATATATATATAAGTATTAAGTTGTATAAAAAATACTTATACATTATTAAAAAAAAATAGTGACAAAATAAGAAATGTCAGTGGATAATGAATGAATAATTTGATTGAAGTTATAAAGTTATGTTTATTTAAAAAGGAATTACAAAAATATGTAAGGATATTTTTTCAAAAAAATTTATAACTCTATAAACTATTTAAATTACACTATACATATACTTATTATTCGAAAGAAAAGTTTTGGGAAAGACCGTATTTCCATAGGATTATGGAAAAATGAGATTTATTAGAATAATAAAAAAGTAAAACGTTTTAGTTGCAATATTAAAATTTTACTATGAAACATGCAGTAGTTATAATTTTATAACCCGATTAATGCAACCCAAATATTTTATCTTCATTTTTCTAATTTGCAGTTTAAACTTTGGTCTTTCCATAATTTATGAAAATATCGTCTTTCACGAGACAGACTCTTATTTGAATAAATAATTATTTTAAGTTATTATTGTACATAGAACTTGGAATTGGCCATGTTTGCATTTGAAAATATTAATTTATAACACAAAATTTAAGTACGGGTAAAAAATATTTAAATGTAGGTAATTTTAATGGTTAATTTACTATATTATCCTTAATGTAATTTTAAAGGACTATTACTTTGACAAATGTCATCACTTCTTTTTCCTACATTATCCTCTTAAAATATCTATAATCTATAAATTTTCTATAAATATAACTAAAAGAACAACTATAGGCCAGGTGTTGTACTCACACTTAACCATTTTAGTTGGGTAAAGTGTCATTCAAAGAGATTGTAATGTAGGCTAATACATATAATACTATATTTATACATCTTCCATTTGTTCCTCTTAATCTTTAACCATGCCCGTTAATTAGTATGAATTTTTTTGGAAAAAAGTGTTTCCATAGACATATGGAAAGACTCGGTTGAATAAAAATTATAAAAATGTAAAAAAAAATTAGTTGCAATATTTAAATTTTATTGTGCAACATGCAGTAGCTATTAGTATATGGCCCAATTAATGCAACCCAAAAATTTTATTCTGATTTCTTCTAATTTGCAGTTTAAACTTTGGTCCTTACATATCTTATGAAAATACCGTCTTTTAAGAGAAAATATCTTATTATATTGATAAATAATATAATAATTTTTTAAATTGACTACTATTAATTAGTTAAAAAATAATTATTTATTTAAATAATATGAATATATAGTGCAATTTAAATAGTTTATAGAGTTATAATTTATATTTCTTTGAGAACTCCTTGCATATTTTTTGTAATTCCTTTTAAAACAGACATAAGTATAACTAAAAGAGCAACTCTTGGCCAAATGTCATCCCCACACTTAATCATTTCAGTTTGGTAAAATGTTACTTAAAGATACTGCAATGTATGCTAATATATATAATACTATATTTATACATACTCCTTTTGTCCCTCTTAATCTTTAACCATGTCTTTCAATTAGTATACAATTAGTATATTAATTAATAATATAATAAATATTTTTAAATTGACTAATATTAATTAGTTAGAAAACAATTATTTATTTGAATAATATGAATATATAGTGCAATTTAAATAGTTTAGAGAGTTATAATTTATTCTTCTTTGAGAACATTTCCTTACTTATTTTTGTAATTCCTTTCAAAACGGACATAACTTTATAACTTCAATTAAATAATTATTCATTCATTATAACCTGATATTTCTTATATTTATCTTAAATGTTTTTAGTTGCAATATTAAAAGTTTACTATGCAACGTGTAGTAATTACAAGTCTATGACCAAATTAATGAATCCAAATTTTTTATTTTGATTTCTTCTAATTAATTTGCAGTTTAAACCTTGATTTTTCCATTAATCATGGAAATACCGTCTTTAAAGAGACGAATTCATTTTTTTTTGCAACATAGAAGTATTTTTATACAAATTAATATATGTTTATATAAAATACATATGTGTCAACAAAGATTAAGTCAATATTCTTTCCTTCATGCATTATAATATTAATAAATACATTAATTTATCGAAAATTTTGTAACATGTGTAATTCTCATATACATATGAGAATAATTTAGTACATATTTAAATTTATAAATTATATTATATTTATAAATATTTATTTATAATTCGTGCATCGACACAGATATTTACTAATTTTACAATAAAAACTCAGGGCATGTGCAGTGGTGGTCTCTTAATTTTAAGAGACTGCTCTAGAGACCGAAAATGGCCACAATGGTGGTCTCTATAGTGGTCTCTTGATAAGAGACCACCCAAAAGACTCTTGCTTGGAGCCCGATCAAGAGCCAGCTTTGTCAGGCGCAAGGGGTCGCCCATGTGCGACCCCTTTTTTTGTCCCCTAACGGGATACGTGGCACGTTGCCACTAGGCCACGTGCCCCACTCAACCTTGGCTTTTTCTTAATTTCAGACCAGGACACGCGTCATCCATTGGTTGGGCCATGTGTCCCAACATTTGTTTTTTAATCAGAATTTTTTTATTTTGTAAAATTAATTTTAAAATATGTATAAAAAAATATGTAATTTTCTTCTAAAATTCGGGAAAAACTATATATATAATAATTTTTTTTAAAAATGAAATGAAATTATTTTTTTACAACGAAGGAGGATATATAAAAGAACCAAAAAAATGAATTATTTAATAAATTTTGGAAAAACAAAATTCAATTTTAAATATTATAATATATTATTAAATTTCACATTCAACTAATCTTGGGAGGAAAAATTAATTTAGATTAAATGTTAATGGTAAAATTAATGAGTAGCATAAAGAAAATCAAGTGGGATCCATGAACAGTACATAGTAGTCTCTTACCACTGTGGAGGAAAAAAAGAGTGGTCTCTTAAGTGGTCTCTTAGAGTGAAGTGGAAGAGAGACATTAAGAAAAATAATATATTTAATTGGTAAGAGATCACTAGCGTTCTCTATCATTGAACATGACCTTATGTATGACAACACATGTCAGTTAAAATCTCATTAGAGAGATAAAACTCGACAAGTGTCATGTTATTCGTTTTGGCTAGCAATTTGCTAAGTCGAAGTTGAAAGTTCTAAAACACAAAAGTCAATCAAGAATTATGTAGGGTAGGGTAATATTCCACCTAATTGATTGGATGTGACACACTTTTCATTTTTACTTATTTTTATGGATATGACACACTTTTCTGTTATACTCCCTCCGTCCTAGCTTATATTACCCCTTAATTTTTTTTATTTTTTAAAA
This sequence comes from Rubia tinctorum, assembly GCA_032355605.1. Classification (NCBI taxonomy): domain Eukaryota; kingdom Viridiplantae; phylum Streptophyta; class Magnoliopsida; order Gentianales; family Rubiaceae; genus Rubia; species Rubia tinctorum. Next base: position 13,319 of record JAULKM010016065.1, read on the forward strand.
GTTAAACATCCACCAATGGTGAATAGGAGATTTTTATTGAGCTCTCCTAACCCCCAAAAATAAACCAAAAGAAGATTTGTGTATCAAGTGTACATCTTGGAATAACCTGAGGCTACAGTGACCTTGAAAGACTTCTTTATTGATCATTTTGGACATGTTTCCTGTAATCGACATCCACCCCATGTGTTAATCGATATAGGCCAGATATCCAATGAGATCATTCTAGAGAATAAGGTAAAACTACTGTATACAGGATATAAAATGCACTGACTAAGCAGATTTACAGCCGAGGAAATTAATTTATGTGCAGGTGAGTAGCAGAAGTGCAGTATGTTTCCAGGGTGTTAGCAGTCTCGTTATCAAAAGCAGAAAGCATTGCTGCAGTAGGAGATCGATTCAGCAAGAGCTAAAAAAGTCGCAGAGACAGCGGAGACTATGTCCAGCGTAGAACCATCGATTGCATAGAGTTGCAGCTCCTTAAAGAACGTTACTGAATCTGTAAGTTGCTGTTTCTGGAAGAATGATCTTACCATCACTCATTCAAACAAGGGTCCCTGGAAATGATAGAAGTATCAGATAGCATGATGCAATAGAAGTTAATCAAGTATGGCATGAAGATGAAAACAAAACAAGCCAAGAGGAAGTTAGCTGAACAGTTACTAGGCTGATAAAACTTAAGTTAAGTTAAGACTACTAACAGGAGATAGGATTATTTGTTTTAGTTAGAGATATTAACAACTGTTGTCATTGAGGTCTGACTCTAAGGCTTGGAATGTATTTCTTATCCATAAGTATGATCCCTTTAAGCTCTCTTTTCAAGGTTTGCCATGACAAATAGTTATTATTTGATTGATGAGCCTCCTTAGATATAAAGTCAGCTTCTAAATTCCCTTCTCTTTTAGTGAACCTCAAACTTGCTCCAGTTTTTATTAAGACTTCCTTTACGTTACAGCACAAAGAGTACAAATGCCAGGGTGCTTTTTCAGGATTGCTAATGCATTGGATAGCCAAGAAGGAATCAGATTCAATCTGAACTGAGTGGTTTGCAAAGTTTCTGGTTTGTTTTATACCTAAATGTATGGCAAGAAGTTCAGAGTGTAGGGGAGAGATTGCTAATTGAGATTCAGTTTGAGCATTAATGAAGTTACCAGTCCCATCCCTAGTAATTAAACCTAA
>JAULKM010016083.1:0-14494 GCA_032355605.1 Rubia tinctorum
CACCCTATTCACAAACTCGATGCTGGATCGCAAATGGAAAGATTCAAATTTGGAACTTCCCATTCTCTCCGACACAGGGAGCCTTAGAAAAATCTTGGATCATTCGGCGGCGACGAGGGATATCAGAACGTGGTTTCTTCATTACAGAGGCGAAGAGCGGCATAGAGAAATTAGGGCATAGAGAGGAAGAAGAGAGATTTTGAGTGCGAAATTATTGACCGTTGCTATTTGGGGTTAGGGTATATCTAAGAAAAAGTGGGGCGCCGGCCAAGTGGGCCGAAGTTGAAGTTTAGCCACGTGCCAATTTTACGGGTTATGTTGGGTACAGTAAGAAATGTGCCAAGTGCCAATTTTTTTTGTTGGTTAAACTTATTTTTTCTTTTTATTATTATTTAATTATTTTTGCTTAATATGCTAAATTGTTTTTAAAAAATAAGACAATGTTGTTTGAATAACTATTTTTCGATTTTTTAATCATTACATTATAGTTTTATTTTTCAAGTATTGTTTTATTATAATTTAATGCATAATTGCCTAGATCTTAAATTTTATTACAGTACTTAATTTCATTCTTCATTTTGATTTTTTTAAATGTCACTTTTTATATAATTTTTGTGGGGTAGTTTTGAATTTCAATTTAATTTTTATTATAATTTCCTAATAATTGATTAAATAAATTTTATAATATAAGATACGCAAATATATAATCATATAATCTACCCCTCCGTCCCACGAGTCTTGGTGATATTTTTAATATGTCACTAACTATCACTAAAATATCGTCAATGTGTATAAGATATCAAAATTTAACGTGTCGTGATAAGTTGGATATTGACACTAGTTACTGATATTTTATTATCTCAAATTTTTATTTATAATCTATACTTTCATTTTGATTGATTTGTTAATTTTCCAACTCATCCTTTTAAAAATTGATATTGATGTTTCAGTAGTGCGAATTATTATTATTTAAAAAAAATTAACATTAACATTTTATTTTTTCTAATATCAGGGTGACATTTTTATGTTACACTTGATATTTTAATTTTATTTTTTGAAAAAATGTAAACTTTTTCATTTCCCCAAAGCTACTACAAATCAGCACAATACATCCTCCTTTCCTCCTATCTTCTTATACTTCTATCATAACATAAACTGTACACATTTTTGTGTAAGTTACATAGGAGTGTCAAATGGGCGGACGGGTCAAATACGGGTGGAGTAAAATGGGTAATTAAAAATATGGGTATGACCCATTTTGACCCATTTTATGATGAGTAAAAAATGGGTCGGTTTAAAACGGGTCGAGTTGAAACCCGCTCAACTTGCGAGTTGAAAGTCATTCAACTCACGGGTCAAAATGGGTAAATCCGCGGGTTTCAACCCATATATAAACACATATGGATTTATGTATCAACTCATATGGGTAAAACCCGCGGGTTTCAACCTATATATTGACCCATATGAGTTTATATACCGACACATATGGGTAAACCCCGTGGCTTTCAATCCATATATTGACCCATATGGATTTATATACCAACTCATATAGGTAAACATGTGGGTTTTAACTCATATGGGTAAACCCGCTGTCAACCCACAAACCCAACTCGTTCAACCCATATTTTTCAACTACTCATTTGACTCATTACTCATTTAACCCATTACTCATTTTACCCATACCCATACGAGTTTAAAATTAGATAACCTGTTTGACCCGCGGATTACGGGTCTATTTTGCCACCCCTAAAGTTACATTTTTGCGTAAGTTACATTTTTGTGTAAGTTTAGGGTTCATCCAGCCTGTAATGTTCACATTTTCCTCCTCCTTTCCAAAGCATACTTCTTGTACTTCCTTTGTAATGTGTTTTTAGTGTATTGATTTGATGTTTATCTGTTATAATCTAATGTGTTTTATAGTGTTTTAATTTGATGTGTATTTTAATATTTTTATTTAATGTTTCAACTACTTTTATTTTATATGTATTTTTAGTATTTTTTAATTATTTTAATTTGATGTGAATTTTCAGCATTTTATGTGTTTCTTAGCTATTTCAACTTTATATATTTTATTTATTTACTTGATGTTTAACCATGTTTATTTGATGTGTATATTTAGAATTTATTTGGATGTTTAACTATAAAGTAATGTATTTTTATTAATTTTATATGATATTTATACATTTTAATTTTACTTATTTCAGTATTTTAATTAATATTTAATTAATTTAATTAGATGTGTATTTGTATTATTTTAATATGACGTTTATTGTAATATTTTTATTTAATATTTAATTATTTACTTTTGATGGAGTTTTTACTTTTTATTTTTTAATGTATATTTTTAAATTTGATGTTTAACATTTTCTGAAAAGGATGTTTAACATTTTTATTTAATCTTTTGGGTTAAATGTTTTTATAACCCTATCGTTAGGTTGAAAGTGTCAATATAACCCTGTAAAATCAGAAAGTGTCAAACTAACCCCAATTTTATGATGAATTGTGCCAATATAATCTTTCGGCCACATTCAGACATTGACTCACCTATTTTGTATTTGAATAGACCGGAAAAGACAATTTTCCCTCCAACATTTCAGCTTAATTTTTCCTCTTTTTATCCCTCTTATTGCCACCAGCAACCACCTCCCCCCGCCAGCCACCTTCACCACCACCCCGCACCCCACCGCTAGCCATCACCACCCCCACCCTCTCCCACCACCACTCGCTAAACCCTCAATGTCGTTTCTCCATCACCCTCCACCACCATTACTTCTCTCGTTGCCACTCCACCAAGCCTCTCCGACCAGCTGGCAAAACACTTCCAACACACCTCAAGAAAAACCTGACCCGGATAATGGAGAATCGGAAAACCAGCACTGGAATCTTACCTTCCTCCATCAGCGCCGCCCGGGCTTTTGATCCAAAATCCTCCATCTCCTACGCTGCAACAGTATAGCGCCTGCAGAAGCAGTGGTTTCCTGCAGTTGTGATGTTGTGACTTCGTGCTTCTACAACTGCACGTTCTCCATCAGTTACACCGCCTGGAGGCGGAGATCCAGAGCCGCTCGGGTCTCCAACCCGGAATACACCATTTGCTACAATCTACCTCCGACTTGTTCTTCGCGAGGAGGCGGAGCTCCAGAGTCCAGAGCTGCCTGCTTCTGAGCTCGATCAACGGAGATCTGAGGTCGGACAAGAAGAATCGGGCAAGATAGGCAAGAAGAAGAAGGGTAGGCTGGGCCATTCCGTCATTTTCTTTTTAATTCATATATCTTTTTTCAATCTATGGGAAATATGGTCATTTCATTATATTTAGGTAAAAATTTGTGTTGACAGTCGAAGTAAACGGTGATTAAGGTTAGATTGGCACATTCTTCATAAATTTAGGGTTATTTTAGCACTTTCTGGTTTTACAAGGTTATATTGGCACTTTCAGCCTGAAGTTAGGGTTATTTTGGCACTTTACTCTAATCTTTTATTATTTTTCATTTGATGTTTAACTAACTATAAGTATGATGTTTTAGGTTTACATATAAGTTTTAGGCAACAAGTCAAGCACAAATTCAGCATATCTAACTAACCCAGTCCAAATGGCCGATTTGATTTTAATCCAAAATTTTACCAGGTTGGACCTTCCTACCAGCGTCAGTCCCAATGGATCACCACAAAACCAGCATCATCAGAATCTCTAGAGGAGCACAAGTTTTTAATACACACTATGTTCACTCTTATGGTGTATGGTTCTCTTGGCATCTCTCAAGGAGGTGTCATTGCTTTAGAAATATTTACTTGCTTCTTGGTGATTATTCTTAGGGCTATTTACATTTATAGCCCTGAAATTAGGCCGAAAGTGCAAATATGACACTGCAACCTCAGAAAGTGCCAATATAACCCTGAGTTTTTAATGTATGTGCCAATATAGCCCTGACTTTTGGAAAAATTGTGTTGATATATCCAAAGTCTACATTTCCGGCGTTGACCGTGTAAATTCTGGCGAAGAGAAAACACAAAATGACTAAAATACACTTGTGCTAAAATCTAATATTTTTCTGGGCGAAATGCCCCTGAGTGCCAATGTTGATCTAACCCCATCATTCATTAATAAGTGCCAATATGACCCTATAATTAACTAATAAGTGCTGATCTAACCTTACAATTTATTAATAAGTGCTTATCTGACCCTATCAAATTACACGTAAGTGTTGAATTAACCATTACAAAATCTGAACAAGAACGGATGAAATGCACAATTTCTCATTACCTCATTCCCGTTCTTCGGTTCAGCTATTCCATGGACAGTCTGTTCATGCACTGCCTTAAAGAATCTCAAAATTCTAATAACTATAAAAACCCTATATAATTCACCCCAAAAACCACCCTTTACCTAAGAATCTCAAACAATGAACAAAACCAACATAATAACGAGAATAAAAGGTAACAACTGAACCAAAATCCAAGACATTTAGACGGGAGAATACTATTTTCGAAGATACCCTTTTTACGTGGTGAAGCCGAAAATTGTCATTTTCGATAATCCACCTCAGCTTCACTATTGCTACTATTTCACATTCCTAGAGCATTGTTCATTCTTCTGATCAGTTCCCACGAAAACCTCGGGTTAAGAACATGTATGATATCCTCAATAACCTCGTATCCATCAGGGAGGCAGTAAACCTTCTCCGTCCCAAGATTAATGTACACATGATGCCCTCCCCTGGAAGTACTTCCCACCAAACACGTATACACATTCAAATTTGACAGAGAAACCGAGCACAATTTCAGCACTAACAAGATAACATTATACATTTGAGCATTACAGCGCTAACGAGAAAACCTGGGTCCTAATCAATACAATCCATAATACAATATCAAAAAAAAGGTACTAGAAGTAGTGGGGAACAAACGAGAATTTCCAGATGATTAAAGAAACAAAAGAGCGCACAATTGTCGGAAACCACCGCCACCGGAAACAACTGCTTCCAGAAATTTTTGCAGTCGCCAGAAATTCCCCCACCCCTCCCACTGCAACTCCTTTGCCCTAGCCCCATCTATTTCCTTCGACAGCCCCGCAGATCTCCTCTACCACCAGAAATTCCCTTACCCATCCCGCTGTCACTCCTCCTCCCTAACCCCGCAAATTCAGACCTCACGAGGTAGCCAAAATCATTGTTTTAGTCATTTTGGCTTCACCCTATTTTGATGAAAAGGATAAATATCTGATGAAAAGGATAAATATATGATGAAAAGGAAGAATAACTTCAGGGTCAATTAAGTCTTTCCACATTTTCTGTGTTTTTCTTTTTAAAATTAATGGTAAAAGGGCAACTTCATTTTATTCCGGTTGTGAAAAGGTTGACCAAACGGTCAACGTGGTCAAGGGTTATATTGGCACTTTCTGATATTACAGGGTCATTTTAGCACTTTTCTCTTTAAATCATAGGGGTAAAAGGGTTACTTCACTTTATTCCGGCTATGAAAAGGTTGACCAAACAGTCAACGTGGTCAAGGGTTATATTGGCACTTTCGCCCTAATTTCAGGGTTATTTTAGCACTTTTCTCTTATTCTTATGTAGGAGTTACCTGGATTTTTTTGGAAGGCATGATTTATAGGGTGAAGAAACTCTGGAAGCGTAATAATGTTGGGGTATGAAGAGTTATTTCTTTTTCCTTTTCACCTGAATTATTAACAATGTTGACTTTGGCATTTATGCGGACTCCAACATTCACGTTCGCACCATAATCAACAATAGGCTCAAAAGGCTGGGAACCGAAAGGGAGATCCTCGAAGTAATCAACCTCGTACTTCTTCAATTCAGCCATAGAGGGAAGACGAGGAAGACTAGCGTGGTGAGATAGCAACACATAAGGGTGACCACCATCAGAAATGCTACGGAGGAACCCTTCGTTAAAATTAGCCTTCTGCTGCTCGAGCACATTCCCCGTCTTAGCCAGTTTAGGCAAATTATGGACCTTCACGGTGGGGTTCAAATTCTGCAGCTCAGTCATAGCCTCAACATACCCAACCTTGTGAGCAGAAGTGGAGATATCTTCAAATAAAGTATTAAAGGACTTTGTCTTCACCAGTCGGTCAATGAAGACTTGAGGGTACAAAGGCGAAGCAGGACTATTAGCTCGCATCTCCTCCAGCTTGGACCGCAACTTATCAGCTTCCTTCTTAGCAGCCAGAGCACGAGCCTCAGCTGATTGTGCAAGTTTTTCATCGGCTTCAATAGAGGCATTCAAAGTAGTGTACTTCGCTTCAGTCACCTGCCATTTCTCCAGCAGTGAACCATCTCCTTTAGCAAACTCGGCAACTCGCTTGCTGACGAGCTGCAGACTCTCATCAACATTATTTTTGAAAATAAAAAAACAAGTACGTAGGTTAGATATCACAATAAATAAGTACAAAATTAAAGCACATATAAAACCTTTAAAAAAATATAATAATAAAATAATAATAAATATAAAAATATACCACAACCATTGTCTCGTGAAGAGACAGTTTTGATATGGTAGAAGGAATTTTCCCTTCCACCACCAAGTCATGGCTTCGTAGTGAGGGCTTAGAGTGAGAATGGCTAATGTGCCTTTTTTTAGGACGCTCCGAAGTGTGAGAGGATCCATCTGTTGTTTCCTTTTGCTTTCCTGTACGAGAAGTATCATGAGTATCCTGTGAAATGATCACCCTACCCTCTTTAGTGGTATCCTCAGAAGTTTGCAATTGGGAGCCAGCTTCGGTAGCCTTGTCTGAAGAGACAATAGTTGAAGTGTTTCTAGCGTTTTGAACAGCCATATCTTTGGGATGTTCATCTTCATCATCAGAGAAAAAAGTTTTCTCAACAGACGCTTGGATAAATCCATATATGCAATTTGACCAAGAAAGTCAAACAAGCACAAGGAGACAATAAGATAGTGCGAATAGTAGGAGATAAATAAATAGGACAAAAATAAACAACAAAATAGTGACATGCAAACACCTTTGCTCACAATATTAGCATTGTGAAGAAACATCGAATGTTTGCTGAGTTTCAAATCAATCTCGGACTCAACATTAAGGCGAGCCCCGACCTTAGGAAGTTTTGATTTAGGAACATTGAAGTTCCAAACTGGAAAAGATTGTTTGTTCGCATCACTAGGTTTTAGAAATAATTTTTTTGCGCCATACCCCACAGTTATTAGGGAATCCACCAACTTACTCAACTGATGAAGTGGCTGGGTAAATGGTAAATTCATCAGACGAGTTCTTCACCTTGCGAAACTGGTAAAAGCTAGAAAATAGGTCGATGGAAAAAGGAACTTGAGCCGCTTTGCACACATGGTAAAAAACAACAAATATTGAAACAACTTTAGGATGAAGCTGAGATAATGCCACCCGATAGTGGGAGAGTAAGTCTAGAACATGTGGAGGTAAGGGAAAAACTAGCCCAAACTTTCTAAATAATAGGAGATAAAGCCAGAGGGTGGAATGCAAACACTTTCAGAATCCCCGGGGCCCCCGAGTTCCTACGAAGATAAAAAGGATAAGTATCCTTAAGATTTTCTAAGTAGTAATCAGAAAGAATACTACTAACAACAGAGGAGCCGGTGGGATGGTTGGAATCCTCCCCGGAATCGACATGGTCAACGGGAACGTCTCTTATGGAAGGTTCGGCATTATTAGAGGTAGACATTGAAGCAACAATATTTCCTAAGATCCATAGGAAAACTATCAATCAGAAGTTACTAAGAACACCAAAGAAAGAGGTATATTCCGGAAACAAATGGAGGAAGAAACACAAAACACACACGGGAAAAACCAGAGGAAAATAAAGCCAATAGAAAAATCCCTACACTAATATTCAAAAACAAAGCTACGGTAACAGAGACGGTGCACAAAATACACAAGTATCGCCCTACACGGAAGTTTGGGAAAGAGAAAACTTTTGGTCTGATGAGGAGCGATGAGGAACAGGAGCAATATAAGAAAGAGGACAAAGACGAAGAATACAAATGGGTTAGCAGATTAAGTTTAAGAAGTTGAAAAGGAAAGAGAATTCAAAAAGGAAAAGAAAAGTAATGATTGACGACTATCAAAAAAGTAACTTACCTTTTTAGGAATACGAGATGCCGATGGAATATAGGTACACGCAATACAATGAATACTGACAGAATTAAATCACAAAAATTGAAGCATTTATAAAGGGGAAAACATAACAGCAGAAGAGAATTTCGGAACAATACAGCGAATAAGGAGGAGGAAATCTCGGCTCGATGAGGAAAAATCTCAAACGGCTAAGTTAGTTACAGGTATAGCGGATAAAGAGAAAATTTTGAATTACAAATTCAAACTTCAAAAGCAAAAAAACCAGCATCATCGCATTAGTAGCCAAGAAACAAGTAACACTTCACGAAAACATTATTGGTGAACATGTTACAGCTTCAAGACCTATCGAAACAACAGTTCTCAAATATAATACAAAAATAACAAGTCATCGCTTCGTAGTTGCTAGTCTTCATGGCTGGGGGGTTATGGTGTATACCTATCCCAACTGGAGACTGCTAACTTCTAAAGCATAGACCAATCTCGATTCACGAACAACTAAGACCATTCAGCCCAGAAGTCCAAGTCAACAACGAGCCGATAAAAAAGGAACAAGGTGATCGTGGATTCAACTATAAATCGAGAAAGGCTGAACGTAGACACGGACTGTAAAGATAGTGATCACAATGCGGCCCACGATCTCAAACCCGAACAATGTGGAATCACAACCACGAGAGGTTATAAATACAGGAAGAGAAACACTGACTCAGGTAAGTGAGGAAAAACTAAGAAATTCTAATTCTCTAAGGAAAATACTGACTGGAACGTTGGAGTGTTTTCCCCGGAGTTACTCCGAGATTTTTCTTGTAGGAGGAGATACATTACAGTGAGCAACGAGCATCTCACTTAATCGGATTACCACATCAGATGTATATTTTTATTATTTTAATATAATGTTTATCACTCCCTCTGCTCTCTAGATAATGGCACACTTTCCTTTTTTATTTGGTATTCTAATATTGGCACATTCATTTTTTTTGGTAAAATTAAGATTATTTTCAACCACTCAATTTACATTTTATTCTCCCAATACAATTTCCTTCATCCATTTTACCTTTCACAACAAAATATGCCCATTGATTGGGTGCCAATACTATAGGATGAGAGGGATATAATATTTTTATTTAATATTTAATTATTTGCTTTTGACGTGAGTTTCTACTTTTTATTTTTTTAATATTTAAATTTGATGTTTAATTTTTTTCTGAACAGGATGTTTAACATTTTTATTTAGTCTTTTATTATTTTCATTTGATGTTTAAGTAATTTTAAGTATGATTTTCGATTTACATTTAAGTTTTAGGCAACAAGTCAAGCACAAATTCAGCTCATCCAATTAACCCAGTCCAAATGCCCGATTTAATTTTGACCCAAATTTTACTGGGTCGGACCTTCCCTACCGGCATCAATCACCGGAAAAATGACCCAACACGACGAATCACCACAAAACTAGCATCGTCGAAATCTCTAGAGGAGCACAAGTTTTCAATGCACACTCTGTTCACTCTTATGGTGTATGGTTTTCTTGGTATCTCTTAAGGAGCAGTCGTGCTCAAAAATATTTTCTTGCTTCTTGGTTGTTATTCTTCTGTGGGAGGTACCTGGATTTTTTTTTTGCAAGGCATGATTTATGGGGTGAAGAAACTCTGGAAGCGTAATAATGTTGGGGTATGAAGCGTTCTTTCTCCTTACTTTTCACCTGATTTATGAACTTCTTTATTACAAGTTTAGGAACTTTATTACCCCTCTAGGACAACTCACTTTTACTATTTGACAATTTAGAACTGTCGAATTTTGATCACATATTTAAATAGATATATAAATAATAATATTATTGAATTTGTCTTTAGTTTATAAATATTGATTTTTTGTTTGATGTTATTTTACGTTATTAAACATATTGACGGTCAACCATGTTTCGAAGATGGTGAAAAATTCTATGTACTCCCTCCGTCCCAGGGACTTCTGCACACTTTCTTTTTTTCCCGTCCCAACAGAATCTGCACACTTATAAAATTTCCTCATTTGGAAATATTTAAGAGAGAAAGTTACCATGTTACCCTTAAAAAACAAAGAATTATACCCTCAACCAGCCATTAAGCCCATATTTTATCACCATTAATTGGCTTTCATAACCTTAATTATTTTGTTCCAACATTCATATTTTGTTATAACGGTTGGGATGTAATTTATTCTTCCACTGCTCAACCGTCATTCTCCTTCAATCAATGCACTGCATCAAACTTTGTTCACATGCTTTTGTCCCCCACTTTTCTGAAGGCAAATTCGCTTTGGATTCCTCGACTCATTTATATGTTGTGAAAACCCTATCTCACACAACACTCTCTTTTCATCTTCTTCACTTCTCCCTCATTCCCTCTTCAGCGCCGCCCCCTGAACTCAAATCCTAAATCTGAATTCTTACACTCCCCACCGAATATCTCAGTGCTTCTCTGCATCCCCGATCATTGTACCTCCAAACATGGTTCATTTTAACAATTCTTCCAACGAATCTTGTTGTGGTTGCTCTGCTTGTTACGTCTCTGACACCTACAGTAGGTCGGAGTTCGTACAAGAAACAGAGGCGCATAATGCTACCTCTGCAATGTGGGTTGATGCCTATGCGGATGACACGGCAGTGCCGGTTGACTGTGCCGGCGATATGGCTCAGATCCGGTCAACCTAGGTATCGACCTAGATGACTCGGTCGTTAAAAATCCAAGAACCCCCTGCATGAGGCCAGTGATGGCTTGAAATTTTAGCGGCATGATGATTGTCCCTCGGTTCGGGAGTGTGAAACAAAAACTCAACATCACCGACGAAGGGGCTTCACACAGCTTCTTCTCCGCAAAGTTGTCAGCGACGGAAGAAGCCTCTGACTACGGTAGCCACTCCAATGACACTTCCAAGGGTATTCCATGATTTATTTATTGGTACCCGGTTATCGTGAAATACGGCAGAAGGAACGACTGAAAAGGAAAGCCTCCGCCGCCAAAAGATAAGTAAAAATCCTAAATTTTTTGCTCCCGGTCCTGTTTTCCATAACTTGGGAATGTTATCCAAAAAAATTGATGTTCTAAATGTGCATCTTCTGAATATTCATCTAATGTCACATGAAAGAAAATGGAAAAATATGCATCTTCCCCTATGCTTTCAAGTTTTGAAGAAAAATGTTGGACCTTCATTCTACGGTGATATCTTTCCTCTATTTTAAAATAATGCAAGGCTTGTTGGTGCCATTATTTGTTTTTACCCTTGTTGGATTTGGTGTTTTTGTTGATAGAATGTGTACCCTTGTCGGGTTTGCTATTTCTCTTCATAATATGTGTGAGGTACGGTATGAATATGCATCTTCCCTTGCCGGGATTGTTGACTGTAAAAGAAAACAAGTTCTTTTCTGTATGAAACCGTTTTAAAGATAAATGATAAGGTTGTACCCTTACCGAGTTTGCATTTTTTTGTTCTTAAATTGTGTGCCCCAAACTGGGTTTGATGTTAATCTGTGAAATACTGAATGACTATGCATCTTCCCTTGCCAGCTGATGGTGATTGTAGAACAGAATCGGGTTTGCTGTTCTTGTTTGTATTGTTGGTCGGCTTTATAACAAAAAATAAAACCATGTACCCTTGCCCGATTTTCTGTTTTTGTTCATAAAATGCATTCCATTAAAAATGTGTGTGCTGTAAATGTGTGACCTATGGATTGAATATGCATCTTCACTTAGAAATGCTGCTGTTTGAAAATGTTAAAACAGTCTTCACTGCAATGTTGATGTTAACCTCCAATGTCCGAGTGCTCTGGTTTTAAAAAAACAAAAACAGTTTGCCAAAATAACATTCATGCATTCCATGTCAAACTTTTACATTTCATGCAAGGTTGGGGTGGAACATCTCAGACACAACAAAAGGGAGGTGTTTTAGGCTTGCAAAAATAGCCACCTAACCAACCCCCAAAAATGAGTTCAACTTCCCTCATGCTGCATAACCTAAACTGGTCATTAGAGGAACAATGCTTGCATCAATGCCTTAAACCTCCAATAAGTGCTCTATGCTGCCCCTTACCACATCCTCACTTGCTTGTAGAAGTCTTGGTAGCCTCCCTCCCTTAGTAGTTTGTCCTTGTTCATGTGTGGTATTCTGTAATTGTTGGACCCCTATACTTTCATTATCTCGATCATAGCCTGTTGATGTGTGACGAACACTTTGTTCAATGTGTTGGCACATTCCCTTGCAAATGCTGAATATACAACTTGCATTAGCTGAGGTACATTTGATGAAGGATTTTCATGCTGCAGCGATTATTGAGTTGAAAAGGCAGAGGTCTAATATGTTTAAATCTGGTGAGTTTGATAGTTGACTCACCAGATTAATATTAAAACCATACGACCTCGCAACAACCCTAAAATCTGCATCATTGTTCCTTATATGTGGTGTCGCATTATCTTGTTGAATCAAAATGGTTTTGCTCCTGTTTGCTGGCCACATGGCTTTGATTGCTGGTAGTACCTCTATTATGATTTTCACCCTTATCACATCTCTGTTAATTCTGGGTACTGATACAAACTAGACTGTTCCTGCTGGTCTGTTTTTGTTGTTGTTGATTGTCACCTGTTCTTGAACCAATGGGAAAATGCCTATTTTCCCATCAAAGACAACCTCCCCCCGTTCCCCAAATATAGGTCTATTAACGGCACAGATGAAAATCAATTTGGGGCTATGGGATATATGTTTGTAGGTACGAATTGACTTGGGTTCACCTGGGGCTAACAAATATCGAACTGTGGGTTGGCTCATATAGAACCACTTTTCATCAATGTGAACAATTTGGTCTAGATATTTGAACATGAGATTTGTATCAATCCTAGATAAACAGAATCTTACATGTGCTATTTTGTTCAATGCTGTTAGAGATGGTTTGATACTGTTTGTGTGACTCCGGATTATCTTTTCTACTACAGCTCTTTGTACACTGCTCTTTCCAATTCCTAAAGCTGCAACTGTCCCTCTAACAGTCTTCCGTTTTGATGCAGGCAGCACTCGCAGGGTATCAAGCTCTATGGGTTTCTTGTTGGCAGGAGGATGTCTATACATCTGATGACGGAGATCTAAGGGTTGGCTATAAGGTAGCTGAGCACGAGCCCTAGACCAAATTTTGCTTACTGTGTGGATGCTGCAGTCGAACATCGCTGCTGCCTCTTCCCTTTTGCTATGACTGATCTTTCCATTTTGGTTATTCGCAAGAAGAAACTCATTTCCTCGTTGATCGAGTTCTTCTTCACTCTTGTCGCCATCGAAAAAACCCAATGATGGGTGGGAAGATGCATATTTCAGAGAACAACCAACTCCTTTGGGAGTTTTGAAGGGCTCAATGAAATGCAACTTTGCAAACTGAGGGTTCCCCAAAAACAACCCAAGAAATTTTGGGTTTGGGGTTTGGAACTGCAGATGTAGTTTAGGCCAAGTTGAGATTGAGATTTGTAACTTCAGATTAATATGAGGGTTTGTAGTTTTGCTTCCAGCAGTAATTTATTTATAGGCAGATTAAGTTTCCAGAATTTTACATCTGTACTGTTTGCTTTTTGTAATGAACAGTTGATTCAAAATTTTATTTGGTGCAAAAGGTTTCCAATTTCTAGCGGGAATACAAAAAAGGAGGGAGTAATTTACCTCCAAAAAGACAATTTACCAGGGTTATTTTTTTCAAATCAGACCCTGTTTTGCTTTTGTGGACTGACACACGGCCCACACACAATTTTGAGAACCAATTTCTCTTTCTGCAAAACTCCTTGGGACAGAGGGAACGAATGGAGTAACTTATTTTGGGATGGAGAGAGTATTATAAGACCATGTGTAGTGGTAAAACCACTCCCAAACCACTCTTGTGGTTTCAGTTAATTAAATAATCAATCTCTCTCCTTCAACTCAGCAATTCAAACCACAACTAAGACCATGTACAATGGGGGAACCACTCTCAAACAACTCTTGTGGTTTCAATTCATTAAATAATCAATCTCTCTCCTCCACCTCAGCAATTCAAACCACAACTAAACCACTCAATTTTTATCTCCACAATGGTAGAAATCACTATCAAACCACTCTATAGACCCCACTTGATTCTCTCTATCCTACTCATTAATTATACCTTTAATAATTAATTCAAATACATAACTTTACTGAAAATAAATTGAAATGTAAAATTTAATAATACACTTTCATGTCATGATTTTTGTTCATTTTTTAATTTTACTTTTTATTTATAGTATTTTATTCTTGGTTTGAAATTAATGTATGCACATTGTTTTTAATTGTATTGTCGTTTAATATATATTTTTTCTAACATCCAGGTTTAATTTTGTACTTTCTAAAAAAACAATGTTTAAACAACTTTAAAACAAATTATTTAAGTACGAAATG
>JAULKM010016102.1:0-14493 GCA_032355605.1 Rubia tinctorum
GACCTATATCTAATAATTTTATAGGGACCTATTTCTAATAACTTTACAGGGACCTATCACTAATATTTTTTCAGGGGTTTTTTTTGTCCAATTTTTTCCCATCATTTTCCCGCCATTTGCAATCTGCAAAAAAATTTGAATTTGTTTTTTTTAAATATTTTTAAAATGCAAAATTTTAATATAATCATCGAATTGAAAATTATAAACATCAGCAAAAAATAGCAGAACATCAACGAAATATTTAAAAAACATCAACTAAAAAATTGGAGCAAAAACATATATATAAAATCAAAAAATAGTAATTAATATAAAAAATCAACGAAAATTTAAAAAACATCGACGAAAACTAATAAAATATCAACTAAAAATAATAAAAATTAAAAACATTAACAAACCTTCAATTATCATTTTTTTAAAAACTACAAACATCAACAAAAAGCTAAAAACATCAATTCCTATCACCTAAACTTCACCCAAAAATGAAAAATGTCAACATAAGAAAAAAATAGTACAAAAAATCAAGCCATGTCACAAAAAAATGGCTACAAACATCAACTCATATCACCAAAAACTCACCTAGAAAATGAAAAACATCAACATGAGAGGAAAAAATATATCAACAAATTTTTTTTTTAAAAAATGAAACTACAAATAACAACCTATATCACCCAATAACTACTAACATCAACTCATATCACCTAAACCTCACCCAGAAAATGAAAAAATCAATATGAGAAAAAAAGACGCTACAAACATCAACTCCTATCACTCAAACCTCACCAGAAACTGAAAAACATCAACAGAGAAAATAAAAACTACATCATCAACCTATATCATCCAAAAATCTTCAAACATCAACTCATATCACCTAAACCTAACCTAGAAAATGAAAAACATCAATATGAGAAAAAAACACTACAAACATCAATTGCTATCACTCAAACCTCACCCAGAAAGTGAAAAACATCAACAGAGAAAATAAAAACTGCAGCATCAACCTATATCATCCAAAAATCTGCAAACATCAACTCATATCACCTAAACCTCACCCAGAAAATGAAAAACATCAATATGAGAAAAAAGACACTACAAACCTCAACTCCTATCACTCAAATCTCACCCAGAAAATGAAAAACATCAACAAAGAAAATAAAAACTACAACATCAACCTATATCATCCAAAAATCTGCAAACATCAACTCATATCACTTAAAATTCACCCGAAAAATAAACATCAACTGAAATTAACTTAACATCAATGGAAAATCATAAAACATTGACAAGAAGATTAAATTGTCAAATTTTATTGCAATTTCAAAATTTCACTGAAAATCATAAACATCAACTAGAAATAACAAAATATCAACTGAAAATCATGAAACATCAGCAAAAAGTGGTTAAATTGTCAAATTAAATATCAAATTCAAAATGTCTAACCAAAAATTATGAAAAAGTGTGTAAATACTATTTTAGTTGATGTTTCAACATATTATGTAATGTTTGGCGCAGTGATATTGATGCGTGATACGCTACTCTTTGTCAAGTGGTCATGTTTTTTACAGGAAGTAAGTTAATATCCCCGAGGGCGATGTTACAATTTTTTATTGGATCTCTGATCTGTAATAGTACAGACGATCAGTCTGGTTGACATGTAATTTAAATATCCTTGTAATATGTTAGTTATTGCTAGATGCTAGTTAGGTTGGATGTCAATTTCACTAATTGTAATCGTCGTTGGGGTATTTTCCCCAACATCTTGGAATGATTGATTTTTTCAAAAAAAAAATCCTAGTCATCAATAATCATTCTAATTTCAATATGAGTCAATCTAATTTTTTGCGTGTTTAAATTTCTCAGTCAAACATAATCTTTCTAATTCCAATACTAGTTCATCTAAGTTTTGGTGTGATTATATTTCTCAGACAATCTTGTTATTTGTGCGATGAAACTATTAGTAATTATTTGAACGGCTACCCTGAAATTGGAAAAAAATATTGAAGATGAGACTACACTGGACTCATATGGTTTTATATATGTGTGTACGTGTGCGCACGCATTATGTGTACATACATCATACAGTCTAATTATTTATTTAATAATAAACAATTAAAATCAAAACATGAAGTAGGAAATTAAAATTAAACACATATCATAAAACTAATTAATTAAAAGATAATCAAATAAATAAATAATGTAAACAAAAAATTAATGTATTCACCTAAATACTAACTAACTTTAATGAAGGTGGTGCAAATAGCAATTTATTCTATTTACACCACCTATAAAATTAATACACTTATCAAAAGATGGCGTGTATAGAAATAAGGGTGGGGCAAATATTTGCCCTTATCAATACAAATAAAAGTAGAGGCCGAGAGGGTAAAGTTATATTAAAAAAAGGTGAGGGAATGTTGCATTTTTATGAAGAGTGAATGCTCATAAACCATTTCAAAAAAAAAAAAAAAAGCTCATAAACATCAAATTCCATGTTTGGTGTTTGCGATTTAAAGTTCCAACTTTAATTAGTTTGGTGGATAGTTTTTTTAAAATTGTTTACATTAGTTTTTCACATGGCACGACTCTAGCTTTCCTTCCTCTTGAACGGGAGTGTACTTGATTGAAGATGAATCTTTAAAAATAGGTTGCAATAAGGCTTATGAGCAAATTCAAATAGGACAACATGTGAAATGTGAAAATAATTATCTATGAGAAAGTTTTAGCAAATGCGGCATTTTCTTAAATTTATGAACAGTCCACTGTAATTTTTACTTTAAATATTGTAATTTTGTATAAAATTTAAATATTGTATTTTAAAACACTACTACAAATTAGAGCTATCTTAACACTCTCCTTGCAACACTTAATAAAAATGTTACAATAGCTTATAAAGTGTTACTTAAACGTTTGAAAAGTGTTATATAAATATTGAAAAATGTTACATAAATTTTAAAAAGTGTTACATTAAATCTAATGCAACATCAACTAAGGTAATACTTGTAAAAGTGTTACTCCCTCTGTCCCAATTCAAGCTGCAATTTAACTATTCATTTAGTCAAAATTTCTTAACTTTGACCCCCAAAATTGAATAGGTGTATAAGTATAAATATTATTGAGTTATACCTTGTTACAAATATTATTCAGAATATCAACTTTTTACAAGTTTTAATTATCCTTAATAAAAGATATTAATGATTAAACATTTTTTGAGTCAATTGATGAAAGTCAAAGTGTGCAGCTTGAATTGAGACAGTGGGATTACTTTAGGTGCTAAGTTGAACCCATTGCAACACTTTTACAAGTATTAACTTAGGTGATGTTGCATTAGATTTAACGTAATACTTTTTAAAATTTAGGAAACACTTTTCAATATTTATGTAACACTTTTCAAAGGTTTAAGTAACACTTTATAAGTTATTGTAACATTTTTAATATGTGTTGCAAGGAAGTGTTATATTAGCCTCAGTTTGTAATAGTGAAAGTTAAAACAAGTAATAATGTGTATTTGAATATGAAAATATAAATATATAATGTAAAAAATTAATTTTAAATTTAGTATGTAATAACAAATACAGTGTGTTAAGTGAAAAGTAAGTAAACTGTCTATAAACTTGTTAACGGGCTGACTGTCAGCAAACCCACTATTATGTATAATTTATGTCTCATTATCAAAGTACTTGAGGTAAACGAATTGAGTTGAATGTGAGTAATTCGGTCAAACTTGGGTTTGAACTTGAGTTTAACAAAATTTGAGCCAACTCATATGTTAATCGAGATAGTGGTACTGCTGGTACTGCTGGTTAAATTGATCGAAATTATTAGAGCAACAAAATATATTTTAGATATTATTTTTCTAAATAAAAAATATATATTAAAAAATATTTTTTTTTGATTTTGGCTTGATTCAAGCTGGAGTTAAATTATTTTCAATCGAACTAAGATTTCAGTTGAGATCGAGCTTGAGAAATTCTAAACGAGCCGGTCGATCTTGAGTTAGAGATTCTTCGACCTCAAATAGGTTCATTTACCCCTGTTTATAGGTGTTTAAAAGAGTGCTAATTGTATTAAAATAGTTTTTGCAAGCTTATAAAAATCCTAGCAGCTAGAACTACAAAAGGTGATAAGGAAATAGAAACTCTCCCGTGTAGGAAGTGTTACAAATGGTAGTTATCTTATATTCCTTGTATGTTAGTTTAGATGGTAATTCCCTTATAGACTTTGGAATTATATTCCTCTTAAACTTTGGTTTGTAGCCCTATATAATGTAATGTTCATCAATGATGAGATGTGTCATTGATGTGATATTAGTGCACCATAATAACCCCTTATCTTTAACTGTTTTCCTTGAGTTGTTGCTGCCATCAGCCGAGGGTCCGACGCACGTGGCACTGCTACTCGCCGTCCAATTTCCGTTCACCGATCGTCGCATCCATCCTCTAGGTTGTTGCGATCGTTCGAGCCGCCTGCCGATCCAATTTTCCACCGTAGATATGATCCGATCCTGCTACAATGTCGAATCCTGAATCTGAATCTGCCTGTGATGCCACAGAACATGCTCACATCACTGTCGTTGTCCGTTGTCCGTTGTCCACCGCTACCTACTGCCACAACCCGATCAACTAATTTCTACTGATTTTCAACATGTCGAATCATGAATCTGATGTCATTGCTACTAATGCTAATGGATTTGAATACTACTTTACCGGCTGCTACTGATATTGTTGTTGTTGCTACTTCTACCACTACTGAAGTTGAATCTCGTTCTATGGTGTTTTTTTTATTTTTTTTAATAATTAGCAATTTCATAATCTTCTTCGCAAGTTGGTCATTCTTGATCAGCATCTCCAACTTGAGGGAGGGTGATAAGGAAATGAAAACCCTTTCCGTGTAGAAAAAGTTATAAATTGTAGTTACTTAATAGAATTAGTTTCCTTGTAAGTTATGTTAGATGGTAATTCCCTTATAGATTTTGGAATTCTATTCCTATTAGACTTTGGTTTTTAGCCTATATAATGTAATTCCCATCATTGATGAGATATCAATGCACCATAATAAAGACTTTTATAACAAATTTGAAACTTGGACCAGAACAAATTTGAAACTTGGACCAGAATACTCTAATAGATGACATGTTAAGGCTTTAGTAAAAACATGCAAAATTTGAAAAACATATTTGAAAGTGTGGAATTCACCATGTCGGTGAGTCTGTTGTATATGCAGTAATAGGTTACAATAGGTACAAATACAACTAACCTGGATTAATCTATATATGTACAAATCAATCAAGATAAATTAGGATCAATATATAATACTATATTCCCCCCCCCCCCTTAAACTAAGTGTAGGGTTACAAAAAACACAAAGCTTGGATATAAACATAACAAACAAAGTACTAGACAAATCCTTAGTGAAAATATCAGCAGTCTACAAAGAAGTCAGAACATAACTCACACAAAACTTGTCAGAAGCAACCAATTCACGGACAAATGGATAGTCGATGTCAATGTGTTTGGCTCCCTTGTAAGCAATGAGATTTTGGGCAAGAAAAATGGCATTTCTATTATCACAAAGCAGGAGAGGTTTCGAATGGAGAGGCACCCGAAGCTCCTTGAGAAAATTACACAACAAAGTAAGCTCCACAACAATGTTCATCATAGGCCGATAATCTGATTCACAATTGGATCGAGAAACTGTGGGTTGCTTTTTGGCACTCCAAGAAATAAGATTTTTACCAGGGAAAAATGGCATAACCATAAGTGAAGCGAAGAGTCTCAATGCAACAAGCCCAATCTGCATCAAAGTACTCCAAAATGGATAGAGAGCTAGAGGATGGTCGAAAAGAGAGACCATAATGCAGCGTACCTCAAACATACCAAATAATTCGAGTGAAAGATTGATAGTGATCTTCGCGAGGTGCTTGAAGGAACTGAATAACGTAATTGGCTGCAAAGGAAAGATTAGGCTAAGAGATGGTCAAATACTAGAAAGCGCCAGTAAGCGAGCAATAAGGCTTGGGATTCAAGAGCTCAGTAATCGAGGAACTCAAAAGTTGCGAGCCAGGAACAAAATGAGCATAGACAGGAGTGACATCTGTCATATTTGCACCTTGAACAATCTTCATAGCATACTTAGCTTTCCCCAAAAACATACTAGAAGAGATGTGAGATACCTCCATGCCCAAAAAAACAGTGTAGAAGACCAAGCTCCTTTAGGGAAAACCCATTATCAGTTTGAGAGATAAACCAACTAATGAGAGAATATCATTGCCAATGAGAATAATGTCTCCACATACACTAGGAGATACAGAACCTTTGATCCGTGAGAGAATACAAAGACAGACGAATCAGTCAAGCAATATCGAAAACCCAATCGGCA
Organism: Rubia tinctorum; assembly: GCA_032355605.1. Taxonomy (NCBI): domain Eukaryota; kingdom Viridiplantae; phylum Streptophyta; class Magnoliopsida; order Gentianales; family Rubiaceae; genus Rubia; species Rubia tinctorum. The sequence goes on from JAULKM010016102.1 coordinate 6,373, forward strand.
TAAGAGCTGAAGCATTGAAACCAAGCTCGGGGTGCCTGTTTGAGTTTATAATTGGCCTTGTGAAGGCAACATACATAATATGGATGGACATGATTAGTGTAATCAGAAGGTTGTTCCATGAAAACAGGCATGTCGAGAAGACCGTTGAGAAATGCATTCTTAACATCCAATAGCTAAAGATGCCAGTAAAAACTGGTCGCAAGTGAAATAATATTCCGAATAGCAAATACCTTGACAACGGTACTGAATATGTAAGTAAAATAAAAAAACCATGGAGCTGAGAATAACCATAAGCCAAGAACCGAGCCTTGTACCAATCAATAGTACAATCGGGATTATGCTTGAGATAATAAGCTCATTCGGAGCCTACAATGTTAATGCAGGACGGGCAAGAAACAAGATCCCAGGTACGTTTTTTCCAAAGAGATTTTATTTCTTCATCCACAGCCTTGACCCATAGCGATAGAGCAATTTGAGACAGAAAAAATGCAAGAAACTCAGAGAAAACATAGTTTGACTAATCCTTGGTCGTATAAATATCTGTTTGAGATCAAGTTGTCATATGATGAATTGGTCTCAATGGCAGAGGTGGAGGAGAAAAAATCGGAGATGAAGCCAAGAAGCCAGTGGGAGATACACAAAAATATAGTGTAAGAGAACCACCTAGGGATGAGATTGGATAGACCGACATGGGTTCAAGCGGTGCAGGGGCAAAAAGCATAGGTGTGGGCATCATAGGTGCGAGCAACACATGCACAAAGGAAGTCATAGGAGAGTGAGGCGAATATCTATGTCGGGATAAAAAAAACACAGACATCCAAAGATTCCTGGGCAATGGAGGATGTGCTAGAGAGGGACGAAAAATAAGTTTCATCGAAACGAGCATGCTGAGTAAGAAAAATCTTATTGGTGCCAGGATTCAGACATCTAAAGCCTTTATATTGATAGTTATAACCAACAAAAATGCAAGGGGTGTCGTGAGGGGTCAGTTTGAGTGGATCAAAGAAACGAATGAAGGGATAAACCAGCAGTCAAAAGGTCGAAAGTTGGAGTAGTCTAGATGTCGATCAAATATTTGAAAGAATGGTGAAACATTATGAAGAACGAGTGTTGGAAGCCAGTTGATAGCGTAGTTGGCAGTGGCAAAGGAAGCATCCTAGTAGGGAAGCAGCAAGTGAGTGGAAAAGCATAGAGATTCATATTTCCGTCACATGGTGATGTTTGCGATCTGCCTTACTATTTTGCTCAGGAGTGGGCAAACAAGAAATATGATGGAATATCCCTTTAGCCACGAAATGAGAACGCAGGCGAGCATTAAGGAATTTAGTGCCTCTATCACTCTGAAAACCCGTAGTAGAACAAGAATATTGATTTTTCACCAGTTTTTGGAATTGCAAGAAAGTCTCAAAGAAATCTGATTTTTGCCTCAAAAGATAAAACCAAATAAATCAGGAAAGGTTATCAATAAAAATGACATAATAAGAATAACCACCGTCAAATAACATGAGAACATGACCCAACAAATCACAATGTACCAAGGCAAGTAAGAGTTATGTCCGTCTAGGATTGTCCACAAAAGAAAGCCTTTTACCCTTAGCCATTTCACATGACGAACAAAGGGAAGGCTTATGCAATGAAGAGGTGACCTTAACAAGGTTTAATTTATTCAACAATGAAACAACAGAAAATGAAGTATGCCCTAATCTAGCAAGCCAAATTCAAGAGAGGTCATATGCTTATTAGCGTGAACATAAGCATCAAAACCATCACCACTTTTTCAAGCACATAAAGACTAGCTCACAGCGCCCTCGGCCCACGAATTCTTTTGTTGATTGTTTCTGGATCACAAACGAATTTGCATCAAAAGATTCACAACATTTAAATCCTTTCTAAGTTTGCTAATGAATAGCAGTTTTTTTCATAATTTCCAGAACCACCAATACATTCGATAATGAGAAATTATGAGAAAACTGATGATCACCAACATGAGTAATATAAATAGGATGACATTAGCAATAATGACAAAACGATTACCATAATATGAAGCAACGCTGTCAAGTGCCAAAGATTTAGAGGTCATTTTGTTTGTAGATCCAGAGTCCAAGTACCGGTCTAAATCAAGAGTGCTCTCAACTAAAACTGAGGACTGGAATGCATCAGCAAGATGGGTGGACTCTGATCGAAAATTAAAGGAGGAAAGTTCGTAACAATTTGAGGCAGTGTGACAAAATTGGCTACAAATATGACATTTAGGTTTCCACCTCTTATTGTTTCCAGGTCCATAAAAATTTTCATGACTTTCTCATCTGAAACCACCACCACGGGCACACGTGGTGGTTGATGCATTGCGTGGGTATAACACGCCCTAAAACCAAAACCGCTGCCACCTAAATTGAGTGAGTCGAGGAGAGGAGCAATCAGAGTTTCAGAGTTACCTGCAGGAGAAAGCTGAGAAGTTTGAATGAAAATTTTGTGGTTGCGGACACAAGCGACGACATCGGCGTACGACGATAAAGGCTATTAAGTGATTTGAAAGGTGGTGAACTCGAAGAACGCCGAACCCAGAGTATGGAAGAAGATGAGGGTCTTTTCTTTGGCTCAAACTGGACAATACATTGAAGCCCACAGATCCACAATGACTTTGAAACGTCAATGAAACTTAAGGCAGAGTTGGAGCCTCGTCGAACGTTGTGAAGTTCTTCGCGAAGTTGGGGCTCTCTAGCGTAGGAAATGTTGTTAAATGTTGTTGCCAACATGCCTCAAATCTCCTTGGTGGTGGCACGACCGATAGTCTCCAATATCGTCTCTTCCGTGAGATATGACCAAAGATGGCCCTGAAGCCACTTATCCTGGGCGGTCAACGATGAGGTAGAGCCACCAGAGAAGGTGCCTGCAGAGTTTTCGGAGGCATTGCTGGAGAGGATGACGAAGGGACTGTAGACTGGGAATGGGCTGTGCTTCCATCAAGAAATCTGAACAAATTTTTGGATTCAAGAAGCACTTGAACTTGGGATTTTACAGATGATATACTCCCTCCGTCCCACCAGTAATGGTATGTTTACTTTTTCAAAGTCAAATTTGGCAAACTTTGACCATAAATATAAATTAATAAATATATAATGTTTAAGTCATCTTAACATATAGAGTTAAGAGCTAAAATGACCATATGTTTTGGTTAAAATGCCAATATAACCCTGTAAAATATGAAAATGCATTTCTAACCCTATTATTTGCTTCAAAATGTCAATCTAACCCTGAGAACCTTGGTTTGGATGGAATTATATAAATTACCCTTGTTTTAAAAAATTTAAAATTCAGAAAAGTGAAAAGACACTTATATCCTCAGTATCCATGAACAAAACAATTATCTTTTTTTCCTTCTCCTTCCCGCAGTCTAAAAAGTAAAAACAGATCAAATTTGCTTCTTCTTCTTCGTAGGCTTCTTCTATGTTGATATGCTCATTCTCGTCGTTTTCTTTGTTTGCTCTGCCCCTAGGGTTTGCTTATTCTTATAACGCTGGCGGGTGGGTGGTGTCAGGGTTGGGTGGCTAGGGTTATGTGGTGGCATTGAGGTTGGGGGATAGGAATTTGAGGTGGCGCTGGGGTGTGGTGGCGTTGGGAAAGTGGCATCGGGGTTGGGGGTTAGGAGTTTGCTGTGGCGCTGGGGCGTGGTGGCGTTCAGTAAGGGGTGCTACGAATTTTCATTGGCGCCAGGGCAGGGTTGTGTCGCGCTAGGGTTTGCAGTGGCAAAAGATGTGTCGCCTAGGCGAGATGGTAGAGAGGAGCTCCTCCGCTTACTAGACTACGCTCACTCTGAATGTGGAGGATTATAATCATGGTATGGGTTGGGTCACATGATTAATTGGATACTCTGGTGTGGAGATGTTACTATGGATAGGTTGAAACAGGGGAATGATTTCTTGAAGAAGAGGATTGTCGGCGGGAAGGACTCCGACATTAGCCCTGAAACTGTGAGTAGGTTGAAAAAGTGAGTTCTTTTCCTCCAACGGAAACTTTTTAGAGGCGGTGAGATGGTGGCGCAATGACTTTCCACATTTTTTTCGGGAGTAACTAAGACGAGTGGAAGCCATGGGAGGGCTGCTGGAAAAGTTCAAGATTTTAGGTAAAAGAAAAAAACATAATCGTTCACAAAGGGCAGATGGAAGAAGTCTATCTGTCTGATACCATGAAAGTGTGGAATTCACCATATTGGTAAGTCCGTATTATATACAATATATAGGATATAATAGGTACAAATACAACGAACCTAGACTAATCTATATGTGTACACATCAACTAGGATCAGTCAGATGCAATTAAGATCAATCTATGATACTCTATCAATGTTCAACATTAGGAATAAGTAGTTTGCATGTAGAGACTAACTTCGAATTGAAATGATAGTTGATATCAAAAAAATTTGTATGAGTCATCAGATTTTGAGAGACAAAAATAGTACTGCTATTGTCGTTCAATAAACTGGAGAGTTTTGGTATTGCTATTGTGTTTGCGGACATGAAGCTCACAAAGAAGATAATGAATCACCAGATTTCAGAAGCAAAATTTCCCCTAGCTTGATATATACTCCAATTTATAACTAGATCAAGAGATAGTCCATTATTTATTTGCACTATGAGAAACCAAATTATCAAAAATAAATAATACATAAGTATTTGTAAAATGACAAGTCTCAATATAACAAGGTCAATCAACATCTGTAGAAACCAAAATAACATATGGTGCAACTTAAAGAGTGAATGAAAGACCAAAATAGTTTGTACCCTTCATGTACTGCACGATGTGCTGAACAAAAAAAGTTTAGATTGAAGCTTGGAGAAACTGATTAACACAATTAACCGCAAAGGGTAAATCTGGATGAGTAATAGTAAGATATTGCAAGGTTCTAAGAAGGGAGCGAAAGTTAGTAGGATATTGTGATAAGGTGGAGAACTAGTGGAAAGAAGATGTTCATCCACGAAAATAGGGTGTGCGAATTACATATATAGGCCTCATGCGTTTAAGCAAGTTCGAGCATACTAGCCCGACTAAGAAACAAACCATTGAAAGTGTAGGAAACTTCAAGACCCAAAAATATCAGTGAGAGAGAACTCATAATTTATTTGTGTTATGGATAGAGTAACAAGAGACATAATAGCCATTGAAAATAGTTCATCAATATAAATCAAGAGGTTAAGAGATCGATGTGCACTACAAGAAAGAAAAGGAACAAAGAATGTAAGTTTGACAACACTAAAAACGTCGTTTATTTAATTTGTGACCACAAAATAAATAGAATCGGTTAGTACACAAAATTCTTAATCCGCCTCTTGCAATCCATCCAAAATCACTGATCCCACAAAAAGTGCAATTGCACCAACTGCCAGCCCGCCTCCCACCACAGCTTGCAATGCCACAAGAGCAGCGGAATCATCCGGAATCACCACGACAACAACTATAGCCGCCACGAAGACGGGCAGCGAGGCGGAGGCAAGGATGGATGGTTCGAAACCGGCAGCCTTTTCCAAGAAGCTGAGCAAGCCCAATTCTTCGGCCTTGGAGAAGAGGCCCAATTTCTCAATGGAAGAGAGGGTGAAGCCTAGTTCCTCAGCCTTGGATAAAAGGCCGGCCTTTTCTACATTGCTTAGAACTTTGCTTTTTTCCAGTTTCTTGTACACGTCGAAGTTTACCTGTTCGCTGCCCTCGTAGAATAACCCTGCCCCAAACCATTGTTTTGACCATTTCCCATCGTACTTGTTTACCTGAAAGTTTCATCCAAGTAAACAATGATTTTTTTTCTTTAAATTTCACTCGAACTCATTTGTCAAGTGAAATTATAGTAACTATAACAAAGTTAAAATCAAATGACGAAACTATAGTGAAAGCCATTCCTATTTTTTCATTATTTTTTTCATGGCCATCTAGTAGATTATTAGTGATAAATTACTTGCTCCAAAATATTTTACTTGTAATCATCAACTCTTAGTATTTTCGGAAAAAATGGTATATCTTGCATATTGTTCGTAATTGAATCAGCTACAATTAAAATAATTTTCGCCAATTCAACCATGATTCATAATGAGAAAGAAGATTGTCCGATCATAACTTATAGCAAGTAAAGTTTTAAAATTTATAAAAGTACTCCACGTCATTTTTCATCCGTAAACAATTACAAACCATTCATCACACCATAAGATTTAATGTGACCGTCTCATCTAGATTAACATTCTGTTAAGCAAGATGAATCTGGAAACATAAAAATAAAATAATTAGAAATCACCTTCTTCTTTGGTGCCATGGCTACGAATTTTGAAGCATAATTGTCGGGGAAAGTGAGACCAAATCGACTCCTCCGGCAATGAAAGGGAGTTTTGGGTAGAAAACATTTCAGCTCCGCCGCCGCAGCACTCATTACAACCATCGGAGACGAACTTCGGTTTCCTATTTGGTCTTTTTCGTGGTCTCTGATGATTCACAAACTAGAAAGTCATTTCGTAGTTGTTTTTGTTTGTGGTGTTTCTTGGACTCAGAATGGGTGCGATCCTCGTGGACCAATCCTGAGGTTTCTTGGCCTATCCACTGCCTGCCTAGGTGGAAATGTCCTTTAATTTCTTTTTATTAGTTAAAATGGAAAAATCAGTCACTTAACTTTCACTCAATCATTATATATACATTTTTTTTGATAATAAGAAGGGGAAATGTGGATGAATCGGATGGAGATTTAGAGAAAATGAGTGTGGAAAGTACAAAAATAAATATAAATAAAAAAAGATTTTGTAATCTTAAATCCTCAACAAATGCTATTTTAACCTCATGTATTTGAAAGTGCTAAACAACCTCGATTCACCCAAAAGTCGAAGTGTAGTAGTACCTAAGTGGAAACATAAAAGATCTAGTGGTCATTTTGACAAATACAGGTCTAGAATGGTACATAAACAAGAACTCGCTTTGATCATATATTTATCTAGTGTGGTGGTTAAGTTATTCCATGTCAACGTAAGTTCAAAACAAGATGAACCGGGGTGAGGTAAGAGGATTTATGGCGGTTCCAAACTGTCGTATATGAGCTCCAAGAATCGCCGCAGATACAAATTCCGATGTTAAAATCTATGTAGGATACAAAACTACATAGTGTAGTAGTTCCGAACTGGGATTCCATAATCAAACATTAAAAAAACATAATCGTCGTATGACACCTTCAACGGCAGTTCAAGCCTAACCATCGTTGACAATACTACTTTAGAAGGTGTTTGGTGAAAAAGACATCAATCCGACTATCAAAACACATGTTTCGAGTTCAAAATTTTAGATTGACGGGGTTTTGGAAAAAAATCACAACTCCCATTCAACAGAGCCGTCAATGGAGATAACAGATGTATTATCAATTAGCCATTGACTTCAAGGCTTGGGGTGTTCTAAGGAAAACTTCTGATTTCTATGAAAAGTTTCATAGATGGAAAGTCCACATAACGGGGAAGGAACCACCTATTGTGTTGTCTCCTCAAAATCCAATATTTCAGTTGAGGAATTTAAGAGCCTAATTGTGACGAATTCAAGAGTCGTTAATGGTGAGCTATTCATGAGTCTGGTTAATGTCATATTCGAAAGTCTATTAATGGCAAGTAACTGAAGAGCTGCTCTTGAATTCTATAAATTGGGAGAATTAGTTTTTGTAATATCAGCGAGTCTGAAAACATCTATTCTGGTCTAGAATTCACCATTTCCGAGTCTGTATTCTATAAACCTTTATGGTATCAAAATATGTGTATGTTCGTGGATATAGCCAAATTGGTGAACCACGTTAAAATTTGTATTTCGTTTTTCTACTTTCTTTTACTATCTTGATTCTGCGGGGATTAATTTATCAACAAGTCGTATCAGAGTCATTGATTCTGTTTTCGTTCAAGATAAGTAACTCTGCTGTTTATTTTTTCAAGAAGCACTACTGCATTTGAATCAGTCCTTTAGAAAGAATTGAAAGCATATTAGGTAACTTTTACAGGGGAAGATCAGATCTGGGTTTAAAAAGACATTGGTTGTCTTGGATAAAGATTTGTCACCCAATAGATGAAAACGGTTTAGGCCTTAGGGACATTCATACTTTTGTTTTAGCCTTTTCAGCCA
>JAULKM010016122.1:0-14492 GCA_032355605.1 Rubia tinctorum
TAGAATAATTTAAATTTCAGTGCTTTCCCATCTTCCATTCTTATTCTTTCTTCTATTCCCACCTGAGTCATTTCAAATTCCTATAAAAAAAAAGATTCCACTGTGATTCCTCCTATATTTACCCATTAATTCCACCGTACTTCATTCGTACTAATTCAAATTTCATAAAATTATTTTTACGACTATTAAGAAATATGTCTGACAATTAATATATTTAATTACGTATATTAACAGTAAATAAAATATTGATATTTAAAAATTACTTGCTAAGATAAATCCAACCATATCAATATGACAATATTATTGCTTATATATTTATTCAAATATATAGTTAAAATTGACTAATTAATAGTATCAAATAGCAAAGTGTGAAATTTAAAATGAAACAGATTATTTTATGGTCTATCGGTTGGTAAATGTGTATTCATCATGTGCACATATACCTTATCATACAAATTTGGAGTATTCTTTTGTGGGAACGAAGAATGTGTATTTATGAAACACTAGAAACAAACACATTAATTTGAATAGTACGTTTTGAAATCGATATACTTCATATTTTACTCTATTTTTTAAATATAACTTTTGGGTGAAAGTGTCAATATAACCCTGCAATTTCATAAGGTGTCAAAATAACCTTTGACTGGTTTAACTTTTCAGTAAACTGATTCATGGCCGGATTTTAAGAAAAAAGATGATTTTGCCCTTGAATTTAAAAACAAATAAATTAAAGGCTAAAATGACCTTGACTTTAAGATGAAAGTGTCAATATAACCCTGCAATCTCATAAGGTACCAAATAACCCTTGACCATGTTGACTTTTTGGTCAACTAATTTATTGCCGGAATATGGTGAAAATACTGTTTTGCCCTTATTTTAAAAAAAAAGAAAAGTCACAAACTATGAAATGACGTCTTTGCCCCCTACTTTATTTCTACTTTGGAGCCTTTTTTAGATGTAGTTTGTTGCCTTCCTTGTGGCTCTTGTATGTTGTAGAGGCATTAGGGTATTAATTTCTCAAATATCCATTGTGCTAAAATAACCTTCATTTTATTAACTTTGTGCTGCAATAACCGTGTCTTTATATCAGAAGTGCAGATATAACCCCGACTTTATTGACTATGTGCTGAAATAACCCTATATAACTCTGAGGGGTATTTCGGGCACAAAATTTTCAAATTTTAGCTAAATGTCATTTTAGTCATTTCTTTTTTTCTCTTCGCCGGAATTTGCACGTTCAACGCCAGAAAGATAGAGTTTGGGTATATCGGCACAATTTTTTCAAAAGTTAGGGTTAGATTGGCACATACAATAATAAGTTAGGATTATTTTGGCACTTTCTGAGATTGCAGAGTTATATTGACGCTTTCAACATAAATTCATGATTAGGGTTGTAAATGTAAATATCCCATTTTTATATAGCAAAATATAAATAGTTCACGTCAATCCACTAATTATTTCACCTTCTCTACTTGTATAAAAATTATTTCATATTAGAAAGTAAGTCTTAGAAAATTGGAGGTAGCACAAGTGGAACCAGGGAGAATGAATGCCCGCGGCACAAGCCTTCTCTAAGATTCGGAGGTGAAGGTAGTATATTAGGAGTGCAACACCGGATCAGAATAACTCACCTCCTTTCATCACTCGTTGATTTCCGTCGGAAACGATGAATCAATCGTTGTTTTTAGTTGCTAAGTTCAGTAGTTAAACGACGCCGGTTAATACTGTTTTTTTCTTGCACCTTTCAAGTATTTAAATGACGTTATTTTTATAGTGGAACGATAGCGTTTGATAATTGGAAGGCAAAAAAAAAAATTTGTGGTCAAATAATATTTTTTTCCCCAATTTAAATTTGAAAACCCCCACCAATTTTCCCAATCACAACACCGCTGTTGTTATTGCACCAAGTTTTTCTTCAACAAAACTGTTAAGACTCATCTATAATATTTTGCTCTAATTCTATCAGTTCGAGATAGTATGACAATGACAGTGAAGTAGTCTCACATGGGTCTCTATTTTAGGTTGTGGACATAGTTTAAATTCAAGTATAAATTTAGGGTTTCATCTCTATATCCATCTTCTCTTTCAAGGGGTTAAAATCATCCAAAATCGGACATAAAAATGTGATTGGTAGGGTATTCCCTTAAATTGAACTTGAAGGATGGGAAACAAGAAATGTGGAAAGAGTAGAGCCATATACTTCTAATTAATCGCTTCGGTTCACTAGCATTGACTCACTTAGTTTTGGCACATGAATTTAGAAAGGTAAAATTAGTGGTTGAAAATGCATTGAAAGAGTATAAAGTAAATTGCGTGGATGGAAACAACCTAGAATTTGCCAAAAGGGGAAAGGAGTCCGTAAAGTTCAGATTTATCTAGTTGACAATTTGTGAAAATTATGCAAATGTGGAATTGTTATGTTGAAACGTCAAAGGAATGTGTGAATTTTTATGGAATGACATGAACAAATCCGATGAGATATTTCGTCCATAATGTTTTTATTGGAGAATATATCAATTCCAATATTTATGAGATTTAATTAGATTCATGGATTTGGAATTGATTTGGAATATTCGGCTATGTTAGAGATGTGGACGAGATATTTTAGTTCCTTTTCTTATCTCCAAGGGATTTGATTAAAATCAGAATTTGAAATAGAGAAGACATTATATACGCACAAGACTTCATGTGTGCGAAGACTTTCTATGTTGGAACATACGGAAAGGTGAAGCCCAAAGGTGAAGCTGAAAGGGATTTAATCATATTGCGTGAATATTGAGTTGTGAAATATTGGAGATTTCGCAATATATTATTTTAGGCATGTATTTGAAACATATTGGATATATAGTAAATCCCAATAATTATGAAATTGAATTAATGAAATATTATGGGATATGTTGAGATACGGAAAATCTCTTTATTTATGAGATTTGGATATGATTCAGATATGAAATTGGAATATTGTGGAGATAATTATGGAGAGTTCTGATATGCTCATGGACTATAAATAGAGGACATCTTCAGCTGCATTACTCACGAATTTAATTGCAAAAATCTGTACTCGGATTTTCTATCTTTCCGAGTACTGCGAGAGCCAGCATACGTATGTTCCAACATATTGTGATCTGTTGATTAGTTCATAACGTATACCTTAATTTCTCGGGAGGACGAGATCCAGCGTCGACGAGTTTCGAGATCAGAGTGAGTCTGATCAAGGCAGATCGGTAGTAAGGGGAGCTTGCAAAATCCACACGTTGAAATTAGAAAAGATAAGTATAGTTGTATGGTGTACTTTGTACTGTATCTTTCCAATTAGTGGATTTATTCTGAAGTGGGTCAGACCTCGCAGACGTAGATGGGTTTCAGCGAACTACGTAATCAAGTCTTGTGTGTTCTTGTATTATTTTTACATATTTGGTTAGATAGGTTATGTTGCAACATGACCTTAATAAATAATCTATATAGGTAAAACCAAAATTTCAGACCCAGTATCAAAAAATCACTCAAAAAGGAAATTTAACTAATGTTAGAAAACCGGTGGAAGTACTATGCATGGCTTGTTTTGGTTACTTCCACCAATTACTACTTGCCAACATGCAGGACAAAATTTCAATTTCAACTTTTCATTTAATTGAGTGATTCAAATTATGTCTGATATCTGAACGATTGTAATGTATAACGAATCCTTTAAAAGGTAAAAATCATTTGTTAAAATGTACACACAGGTGTGAGTTATTTAGTTCCAATTCATTTATATGCAAATCTAATATAGACATGTTTTTTAGTGTCTAAAGATAATTCGGCTTCAATAATTTTAATTTATTTTAGTTTAATTGCATTTAATTTTACACATGAATTATGTATTGAATTAGTGGTTAATCTACTAGCTAGACAGGTCTAAGGTTCAAAACACGATCATATGATGTTATTCGGTATTGTAGGATTGTGACGGTGATCCCCTTTGTTGTGATGGTTTTCATTGTGATTTTTCAGGTTATGGATTATCAATGAACGAGAGATCGTAGTGGTTCCGACAAAATTCATTAGATTTCAGTCAATTCAAGTGACGGTATTTTCTAGTTTAGTTCTGTGATTATTAGTAAAGTATGATATTTGTACTTAATTTGGTAAAGGAATCATTCCTAAAACAATAGAGCCTTATATAAAGTAAATTCTCATGACGCTTTTCTCTCCAAATTCGTACGCATTCAATACATACAACATAACACAAAGTAAAAATTGTTTTTACATAATTCAAATTTCACGTCGTGTTTGTTTGCCTGCCAATAAGTTGCAAAAGCAACAAAACTCATTAATAATTTGCAACTCGTGATGTTTCAGAAATGTGTAGAATTCTATAACCAAACAAAATTACACATGTCTAGGGTGTATTGAAGGTATTTTGGACGTTATAATGATACCTCAGTCTCACCAATTGACCATTTATTTTGTTAGTGCAATTGAGTGTTTGCTTTTGGTACAAGTACAAGTCATTCAAGTTAGTTAATGGTGGTAATTAAGCATACAACAACCCTACATTTGCCAAAGTATTGGAAACATCGTCTTGCCATAGACATATAGAAATACGAGGCTGGATTAGAATTATAGATAGGTAAAAAGTTTTAGTTACAATATTAAAAAATTATTATCCAACGTGCAGTAGTTATAAGTTTATGACATGATTAATGCAATCCGAAAGTTTTATCTTAATTTCTTCTAATGTACAGTTTAGACCTTGGTCTTTCCATAAGTTATGGAAAGACCGTTTTCAAGAGACGGACTTCCTACATGTAGAGATGTTTAATCAATTCTCAACCAAGAAATACTCTTAGTTGAGCTATAACTGCTTACAAACTGCACGTGTGAAATATTATTTCACAATTAGTTTTAATAAATATTGTGAGCATGTAAGAAGATGTTCTTAAAAGACGAAAAAAAGCTCCAGGTATTATAATATTTCTCTCATGATGTTGTTTTTCATAACACAAATCGCCTACTTGTAACCATGTGTATTCTATCATCCGTTCAATAATTTTAGGTTTAGAGGCATCGTTTTAATTGAATGCAAATAGTATTGGTCGATACATTTAATCAAAACAATGTAGTTTTGAGTCGTGAATATATAATGTATCGAGTTGAATATTGAAAAAGTGATCTGATTCATCTTTTCCAGATTAATCTGAATGCGTTATTTAGGTCATATTCTTTTGATCTATGATATAATTAACTAAAACAAACAAAACTAAAATTAATAATAATAATAAATAAGTTAAGTAGCTTAATTTTAAATGGAAAGATTGCATGTTTAAAAAGTGAATGATCATGGACACGATGATAGTTCTATTAATTTACTCTAATAAAATTGAAAGTAAGTAATTCACCATGTTTGGTGTGTCTGTCATAGATAGAATAAATAGAGTACATTGGGTTAATTACATTGAACCTAGACTGTTCTATATATGTACAGTATCAATCATGATCAATCAAAACATTAATCAAGGTATAAATTTTTCTGCTGTATCACCCCCCTCAATCTAAGCGCAGGACTACAGGATACACAAATCTTGGAACGAAATAAACCAAAAAGATTATGAGACAAACCCTTAGTGAAAATATCGACAACCTGGAGTGACGATGGAACATGACTAACACGAAGTCTACCAGAAGCAACAAGTTCACGAACGAAGTGATAGTCGATGTCTATATGCTTGGACCGCTTGTGTGCAACATGATTTTGATCAAGAAAAATGGCACTGCTAATATCGCAAAGCAGAAGAGGCGACGATGAGAGAGGAACCCGAAGCTCCTTAAGCAAATTACACAATCAGGCAAGTTTAGCCGAAGTGTTCGTTATAGCACGATACTCAGATTCACAACTGGATCTAGATAACGGAAACCTTTATATCGGGCGCTATAACCCACGAAGATACATGGAGTACTGCGAGGGGCCAATTTGTGTGAAGCAAACGGCCGAATGAAGGGATACACCCGACATCCAAAAGGGTGAAAGTTTGTCTAGTCTGGATGACGACCATAAAGCAGAGAATATGGTGAACCATTTCAAATAACAGATGTGGGAAGCCTATTGATGGTGTAGGTAGTCGTGGAGAAGGCAACATCCCAGTACGGAATCGGTAAGCCAAAGGAGAAAAGCATCGATAAACCCATCTCTGCAATGTGACGGTGTTTTTGTTCCGCTCTACCATTTTGCTCCGGTGTGGACGGACAAGAAATCTGGTGAAGGATCCCTCTATCTGCAAAATGAGATTGTCGGCGTGCATTTGTGAATTTTGTGCCTCCGTCACTTTGAAAGACCTTGATCGAACAAGAAAATTAGTCTTTGGTCAATTTCTAAAACTGCAAGAACGTCTCAAAGAAATCTAATTTTCGTGCCAACAGATAATACCAGGTAAATCGAGATAAATCGTCAACAAAAATGACATAATAAGATAATCCACTATCAAATAAAATTGGAGCAGGACCCCATAAATCACAATGCACTAAGTGGAGGACAACATGTGCCCGTCTAGGATTGTCCACAAAAGAAAGCCTTTTACCTTCCGCCATTTCACAAGGCGAGCAAAGAGCAGGTTTACGCGGTAAAGAAACAACTTCAACAAGGTTCAGTTTATTTAACAAGGAAATAACTAAAATGGAAGTATGCCCTAGTCTAGCATGCGAAACATCAAAAGAATCTCTATGTTTATTAGCTTTAACATGAGCAACAAAAGCAGCACTACTCTTCTCAAGCACATAAAGACCGCGATCACATCGACCTTGGCCCACGACCTTCTTTGTGGACCGATATCGAATCACAAACGAATTCTCATCAAAAGAAATCACAACATTCATGTCCTTTGTCAGTTTACTAATGGAAAGCAGGTTTTTCGTAATATCAAGAACCACCAACACATCAGATATTGATAAATCAAGAAAAAATCGATAATGTCCAATATGAGAAATAGGATTAGAATGTCCATTAGCATAGTGACAGAGCGGTTACCAGAATATGAGACAACATTGTCCATGCCAGAGGAACTGGAGGCTATATGATTTTTCGCGCCAGAATCCAAGTACCAGTTAGAGGCTGAATTATGAAGTGAGACAGAGGACTGGATAGCATCTGCCAGGTGAGCCGAGTCAGAGTTGCGCGCTGTCGACGAGAGCCTGGAGCACTGCAGAGTTGTATGTCCAAAGTTATGGAAAATTTGACACTTCAGATTCCATCATTTTTTACGATAAGAACCTGAGCCACTTGAGGAACGAATTAGCCGACCAAAACCACCCCCGCGACCGCGCATGGTGGTTGACGCACCTAAGGGCAACGCATGAGCTTCATGCGTCAAAGTGAAAACCAGAGCCGCCAAAAATTGCAGAGGAAGCGGCGAACTCAATTGGACCTGATCTGACTGGGCCTGCGCCAAATGCAGTCTGGTGGAAAATTTTGTGACTTCGAGTTCGGGCTACGACGTCGGAATACGTCGGAAGAGGTGACTAGGATAATTGAACACTGGTGAATTAGTTGAAGCCAGGGTCGAGACCTCGCAAGAAAATCATCACTAGATCTCTGGGCGAGCCTAGGGCATTGAGAGCAGCATGGTCGTCGACCACCGCTTTGAACCGACGGTGAAACTACATCACCGATGAAGACCCTCAGCGAATTTAATGCAGTTCATCCCTGAGTTGCAGCTCACGAGATGTAGACAAGTTATTGAACGCTGAAGCCAAAGAATCCCACATGTCTTTCACTGTAGCATAACCGATAGTTTCCATCATCGCCTCCTCGGTTAGCGATGAACATAGCAACGCCTGAAGCCTCTTATCCTGTGTCACCCAAGAGCTGAGCGTTTCCTGGGATTTTGCGATGTCCGTTGTGGCATCTCCTGTTTGAGAAGAGGCTTTGGACGAGGAGGATTCACCTCATGTGGGAACCGTCAGCTTTGGAGTCGACCCGTGTAAAAAGCCAAAGAGACCCTCAGATTCGAGGAGCACTTGAACTTGCGGCTTCCACATCATATAGTTGTCGGAATTCAGTTTGATCAGCAACATATAAATAAGGGTAGAATAGCTTAATGGGTTGTCCGTCATTAAAGCAAAGCAAGGTTCAATATTTGAATTGGCTTGAAGAACAAGGATGGATTTTTGTTGAGAAACGAGGCGAAGAATCGTTACCCGTCTTATACGATGAAAATAAGTAATTCACCATGTTTGGTGTGTCTGTCATAGATAGAATAAATAGAGTACATCAGACTAATTACATTGAACCTGGACTGTTCTATGTATGTACCACATCAATCATGATCAATCAAAAGATTAATCAGGATATAACCCTATCTACTCTATCAAGAATCATTCCCTAAACTTTATAGTGAAAACTCGTATAACATCCAGGGGCGGAACCAGAAAGAATCAGTGGCGGGGGCTGATATGCAAAGAGAAAAAAATTGCCAATTTTCCTTCATATTGGAAGGGGCTGGAATTTTTTTTAAAAAAAATTACCCTAAAAATTACCGTAAATTTTAGCTTGGCGGGAGTTGGAGCCCCCTCCAGACCCCTCCCCCCCCCTACCTCCGCCCCTGATAACATACATTTTCTCTATATTTTTGTACTATATTAGTTTCAGAAAGTTATAAATTACAGAAAATGACTATTGTTAACACAAATGGTTAAGAAATTTGATCATATTTTATGAGACAATATTGTATTATTCTATAGGTTTCGGTTGGAGGAAAATTGATATAAATGAGCTCAAAGTCAATTCTCAGCACGCACAAATTAAATGCAAGTTAAGAGAATAACACGTCTCAAGGAATACCATTTCTATATTTTAATGGGAAGAACCCTACTATTTGTTTATTTTAAAAAAAATAGAATTAATGAGTTAGCTTCTCATGATGAGCAATGAAAAGATACGACAAAAAAAGGAACGAAATAGTATCCTAATTTTAGCTGTAAATCCACCTTTGCATATAGTCGCACAATCAATGCACAATTTGATGAAAGAACCAACATTATAAAGAGCCTTGCATGCAAGATATTACTAGTGTCACTATTGGGACAAGTATATAAATGACACGTGTTAGTGTTCTACATCAATGGTTGACAGACTTACGATTTAATATACAAGATCATGAGTCAATCCTACATAGTACCAATTAGTTTTATGATATGAGCTCATGATTCTAATATGGTATCAGAGCCCACCGGCCTGTGACTCCTTTATATCTACGTTTGCGCGATAACTAATACTGCTGCACGTGAGGGGGTGTGTTAGTGTCCCACATCAATGGTTGACAGAATTACAACTCAATATATAAAATCATTGGTCAACCCTACATAGTACCAATTGATTTTATGCTAGGAGCTCATGATTCTAATAGCACGAAATAATGACAATATCGCACATAATATTTTTTAAAATTATATATTTATAAAAATTTACATGTAAAATCTACCTTTTTAGCGTTAAGAAAGTCTAAGATGAAACTTAAGAGGTGATGGAAGTTATTTGAATCTAATTAAAATTATCACTAATATTTTCACAACATAAATAGCCACAATGTGCACAATTTTTTTACACTTATTTTTAAAAAAATCTTTTATAAAAAAAGTGTATATGTTAGTAAAAGCTCAAAATATACCATAGAGAGTTGCCTCCAACAAACGAATCAGACAAATCTAAAAAAAAAAGTATATTCATTGGGTCCTTAGACTTTAAATGTACTTTAATGATTTTGCATTTTCCGTTTTTTTGGGGTGAAAAGTGGCTGAAGATCGAAGAAGTTGAAAATAGTCCACCAAAAATGCATATAAATAATGTGTGCCTACAAACTAAAAGTTCAATAGTTCATAGTTAGGGCCTTAACTTAATTTTTCCATATATACATTAAATTATATTTAAAAGTTTTCAAAGTTTGTGAAAATCCTAAGGGTATTATATTTGGTATGCTGATTTGGAGAAGATGGCTTATTAATATTTTGGGAAAATGAAAAACTAACCCTATTAAATTGTGAAAGTGTAGAAATAACCTTGTAAAATTCGAAAGTGCATATCTAACCCTATATTTTGGAGAAATGTGCAAATATACTCAAATTGAACTATTCCGGCGTTGACCTAACATTAAAAGATAAAAATATCACTGGGTTTAAAACAAAAAATTTAATGACCATTATACCCTTAGGTTTTGCCGACGATCAACGCCAGACCGCTGCCGGTCAACACCGGTCAATGCTGGTCGGTCAATGATTGCCAATGTCGGACCGCCGCCGGCTGCCGCCGCCGGCTAATGGTGGCTGGATTAGATCAATATTTTTTATTAATAAGACCAAGTTACATTAGCATTTTAGCAACAAATACAGGGTTATATAGCACTTCTCTAAAAAAGATTGGGTCAGATTAGCACTATTATAAAAAAAAACATTTTTTTAGGAGAACTAACTCCTTATAAATATGTCTTCATTACAACTTCATAATTTATTTATTTTTGAAAAAATAAGGTATATTTCACTACTCATTGGTAAAGTACAACTTCATAGTCCAATGTATGATAAATATATTTATAATTTCTATGTTAAATTCTAATTAATTTTCAATACTCGCTCTATCTCAAATAAATTAGAACATTTTGACTGTTGTAAGTCAACTGAATCAATTTTCAAATACTTTAATACATTTATTCATGTAATTTTTTTTAAAAAAATAAATATAAAATATATGTGATGATGAATTCAACAACATTTGACATGATAATAGTGGTGCATGTATAATAATAGAATTTAATGATCGAATTTGACTTAGTTTGAGTTCCAAAAGTCAAAATATGTCAATTTATCTTGCACAGAGAGTGTATGCAAATTCGGTCTCCATAATGAAAAATTGACTCTTGTCGTAGCAGTATTCGAGTAGCAATATGTATCAATTTCTAATTACAAAGTTATCGCATTTCGTAAGGAAATTATTTACCGAAATTTATGATTTTTTTTTCGGAAAGTATTTACCAAAGCTTCTTACTTCCTATTTAAGACATACAAATTATACGTATATTTATGATAAATTAAATTATGAAGTTGTAATCGGGGCATATTTGTAAGGAGTGAGTTTTCCTCAAAAACATGTTTTTATGATAGTGCTGATCTAACTCTATCATTTTTACATAAGTGCAAATTTAACCCTAATTTTTTTACTAAAGTGATGATCTAACTCTGTCTTATTAATAAAAGTACTAATCTAACCCGATCACTATCAATTGGCGGTGGCGCCCGACGTTGACCACCGTTGACTGGTGTTGACCACCATTGGTCGGTATTGACCGGTGTCGTTGACCGACGGAAGGGCTTGAGCACTTTTTAGGAAGGGTAATATCATATTTTTCATATTTTTCTAAAATTTTCTTTTTTAAAAGGAGTTTAATAGTCATTTTAAAGATTTTTGATCACAATTTGGTTTCCAGGGTTAAATTGACACTTTTGACCAAAATATAGGGTTAATTTTGCTCTTTCAAATTTTACAAGGTCATTTCTGCACTTTCGACCATAATATAGGATTTAAAAAGCACTTTACTCTAATATCTTTTAAGGGTATAAGAATATTTTTTAGAAAATTGGACGATCAAAGAGTAAAAGTACAATAAGATTAAGAATGAAATTATTAATTTGTAAAAGTCTTCCGCTAGCATCTAACGGCAACACTTTACAAGAGTACCCAAATGTGCATTTGAAAGATGAGTACCTACTCATTTTGGGGCAAAAGTTAAATTCTGATTTTTTTTCCTGATAAAATGGAGTACTACCAGTTTTGGTATGCACTCTTGAAAATATTGTGAAAATGTGATCAAAATATAATTAAAAAAAGTGTTCATGTGACCTGAGTTCCTTTCTGTGTGATAATGTGACCCCGAATTTTTTAAAGTGCCGGAATAGTGTAATGACCAAAAAATCCTCGAATTTAATATATTAAAAAGGAAGGCAAAAGTGCTCCCGCAACCATCATTTCCTTCACATTTCACAATCTAGCCCTGGATTTTTTATGTGCCAAGATGACCCCAAGTTGGCATGATCTCGCAGTCAACGTCTATTAGGGCCACAAAATGTTAAAATGACCTAAAACCCTCAAATTTAATCTGCAATATTTTTGAACAAAGGGATCACCACTTCTCTTTTGAAAATCCTTGTCGAACCACTCACTGATAAACATTCTCATACGATCGAACTCACATTGTCCATCATTTAAAATGATTCAGAGAGATATAAGCAAACCATATGATATGGATTACTTGAAGCGAGAAAGGAGTAGGCCCAGACACAATGTGAGTTTTCACATTAATTATGAGGTATTGGTATCTACATCATCCCCGTTATTTTCTTTCGAGGACTCTATGTTATTGTTGCACCGTCGACTGCTGTTTTTGGAGGAGTTATCCGGTAGGACTATTTAGAGTTGAATTAATTGATGGAAAATTCAACCTAATTTGCTGATCACTAAGGCTTTCTGGATTAGAGGACTTATCGATTCCTCTCGCGACATGGAAAATGAACAAAGTTTCACGTTTGCAACAATGGTGGTAGCATAAATCAAAGGGTAAGAATCCGAAATAATAATTATTTTGGGTGATTTTGGTGACGATAAGAGAAGGTGAAGAAAATGAAGACTTCAAGTGTGTTTGAAATATTCGACTGAGACACGGAGTGGAAAGAGATCGCGATGACAGTAAGAGAGGAAGGAGACCGGTGGGGGAAATGGGTGCTAGGCGCAGAATGCGAGGGGGTGGGGGTTGTGCGACAATGATGAAATTAATGATGATGGTGGTGCGATAAAGCATTGTAAGGGTTATGCTTAGCTGGGTGGCATTGGTGGGCAACAAGGTGTTGTGGCAATGTTGGTGGTGGTTGAAATCAATGAGTTATAGTTGCCATGCAAATAAAACAAATTTTACCATTTAATTGTTTTGGGTGAAAAATAATGAGAGTGGTTAAGTTATAAACTTTTATACCGATCAAGGATTATACACGTTGGTCAAATGTTATGTGAATACTAAAAAAAAGAGGTCTTATTGTCATATAGAAAAAGTTAGTCAAACCATAAGGGTATTATATCAGTTACACTGTCGATATTTTCAAATAGCGACGGTCAAGAGTTAGAAGAGTTGAGTTATTTAGGTTAGTGCCGCTCAATGATTCTATGAGTTATTTCAAAAGCTTGAAATTGTAATAGCACATATAAAAGAAATGGAAGTTACACATATATGCAGGCCCAGATCTTATATGCATTTCAATTCAGTTTAGATTAGATTAGTTCATCGAAAATTTAATTTGATAAAATTTAGCTTTATTTAATCATCTTGTTACTATTTTTCAGCACACTTAGTTTAGTTCAGTTCAGTTCAGATCCGATAAGTTCTAGAGAACATAATCTTAGTCCAAAATTTGATGGAGTACATTAGTTCGAGGAGAAGGTGAAAGATCCTTGACGAGTACATTAATTTGTGTCCAAATTAAAAAGGCTTCTTAATCTTGTACGTTTCAACTACCCACATCAAATGACAATTAAACACATTTAAATAAAGTCATTGATTCTTTAGATAACCAAGAGGGGTTAGTGTACAAGTTACAAAGAATATCCTTTATGGAAACCGTTAGCCTCAATTCAACTCGTTTGGTAATACTGATCTATTGCCATATGGTTTGGGAGTTTATGACAATTAATTAAGGAAAGCCACTTAATTTCTCATTAACAAACAACTTCTCAAAAAAATCTCACTAGTTAATTGACTTCAATAACTTATTGGAGGGAAACAATAGTACAACTAATGCATGATCACTAAAATAACACCAGAAGGTAAGGAACGCAAAGTAAGCATTACAAAATAATCGTGACTTGTTTATTTTTGAATGTCTATCAATCTCATAGTAGCATTCATCATAGACTTGTCCCTTTTTAGTTAATAAACTAAAATTTGTTAGTTTTGATTCGACTTGACAACTCTTCGGCCATGTTTTCTGGATCTTATTTGGATTTCAGTTCAGATCAAATCAGATAAGTATGTTCATACTTATTTTAGTTCAAATCAGTTCAGTATATTTATACTTATTTCAGTTCAGTATATTGATACTTATTTCAGTTCAGTTCAATATATTTATATTTATTTCAGTTCAGTTCAGCATATTTATATTTATTTCAATTCAGCATATTTATATCATTTCAGTTTAGCATATCTATATTATTTCAGTTCAGTTCAGTTCAGTTCAGTATATTTATATTTATTTTAGTTCAGTGTATTATATTATTATATGTTACGTTGGCATATGACAACATTTTAAATTTTATTAAAATGTACATAACAAAAAATTAATAAAACATATAAATTTTAATCAATGTTACTATTACGAGTAGTAACATAACAATAATCTTTTGGAATAGAAGATAATTGACACATATTGAAATATATAACATCACACATTTGTTTCATTACCATCGTTATCTATATTCTATTCTA
>JAULKM010016150.1:0-14491 GCA_032355605.1 Rubia tinctorum
TGCGATAACCATATTTAATCTCCAAGAAAACCAATCGCAATATTGATTCTAAAAACCGATCGCAAATCTGCACTTTCCTTCTTTGTTTCGGACAGTGTTCCAACATGGTAAGTTTCTTTTCTTTTTACCATAAGTTCACAAATTGCCAATCAATTAAAAACTTTACCACATGTGTCTTCACCATTAATCCATAATTAAATTCATCACATGTGACTTTACAGTTTCCAATGTTTTAATATCTGCGAGCAACCATCATTGCATTAAGCCGCCATTTCAGTTTACAAGACGCGTACATTTCTCTGATGCCCCAAAGTGCAGATGACCCAAATTTGCTCCAGAAGTCACGAAAAATACAAAATCAGTGGTACGATAAATTTAAGCCAGGGACGGGGGACACCGGAGATGAGGCCGCCGGAGAACATAGTTATATGTGTGGAGAAGATATGGGTGCTTCGAAGAGGACGAATTGGTGCGAGTGAGTAGTCCACGCGACAAAAAAGGGTGGGCCTGTGTTGGTCATGTGCGAGGGACCAATGAGGAGGCGACACTTAGGGGGGTAGACCACTCCCGGGGTTATTTTATAAGCTCCCTTGTGGTTATGGTTAGTTTCAAATTTTTGACATTGGTGAAAAGAGGTGGCAGGAAAGTACTTCTTCGTTATCCAACACTGCGGACTAGTGTGTACAAAAATTTTTTACACCACTTTTGCTTTCCAGCCATTTTACTGCAAGATTAGAGTTTCAAATGAGCTAATGTGGGCATATTAGGAGGTAAATAAATCACACAGCTTTGTTGTCTGTTAATAAAAAAATTGTTTAATAGTAATGAATTACTGCCTTGAACTTGCTATCTAATAACTTGAAACTATGAACCAATTTTTTTTGTAAACCACACAGTTTTGTTGTCTGTTACTAATTTTTTTGTTTAAGAGTAACAAACTAATGGCTTATACATATGATCTAATCAATTAAAACTATGAACTAAAAATTCCCACAAACCACACAACTTTGTTGTCTGTTAATATTTTTTTTGTTTAATAGTAATGGATTAATTCTTTAAATATGTGGTCTAATCAATTAATACTACAAACTAAAATTTTCATATAAACCTTACAATTTTCTTGTTTGTTCCTAATTTTTTTTGTGTATAGTCATAAATGAATTAATGCCTTAAACCCGTGATCTAATCAACTAAAATTATGAACTAAAAATTTCCATAAACCACACATTTTTGTTGTCTGTTACTATTTTTTAAATATTAATAAACTAATACCTTGAACATGTGAACTAAAAAATTCCTATAAATCACACAGGTTTATTGTATGTTACTAAAAATATTGTTTATTAGTAATGGACTAATGCCTTAAACATGTGATATATTCACTTAAAATTATGAATTAAAAAAAACTCATATCAGCAAGACAAATTTGACTATTACTAATAATTTTGTTTAAATGAGCAAATGTCTAATACCTGTGATCTAATCAATTAAATGTATGAACTAACCATCCATATCAGTCACACTATTTTCCTTCGGTATTACTAAAAATCATGTCTAATAATAATAAACTAATGCCTTGAACATGTTATCTAATCACTTAAGGACATGAACTTAAACGTATCATAATCAACTACACCATTTTTCCAATTAACAAACAAAGTCGTCATAACAATTAACAAACATTCTAAACATATCACTATTACATCAAACCCCCTCCAGCACCGGATTTTCAGAAAGCTAGCACCAATTTTTTAGGGCCTAAAAAACCGGTGCCTAAAAAAGGGGTGAAACGGTTTCACCAGTTTTTAAAAAATCGATGTTAATTTAGCACCGATTTTTTCTGTTAGCACCGGTTTTTGGAACCGATGTTCATTTAGCACCGGTTCTCAAAAGCTAGTGTTAATAATAACCGATAGTTATGTTTAGTAGGGCGTTATTTTAATAATAATATTAACTTCACAAAATTGATAATATAGAAATAAAACAAAAAAAGTATGATACAAAATTAATAATCTATGGGACTAAACATAACTATCCCAAACATAACTATCTATGGGACTAAACATAACTTAGCTTAAACTAGCAATTAAACCATTCCATACATATTAGATCACAAGGCTAATTCACACATCTATGGTCCTTAGAACTGCTCCGATGTACCCTATCATACCATATGGAAAATGTGTCATGTTTTTATCCTTAACATCACCCCTCCATGCCTTGGATCCCTCTCCGCTAGTTAAGAACTGTACTAGACTGCATCAAAATGGCAAAAATATTTAGTATTTCTCCTCATTAATTCCTTTACATTCAAGAAACTTGGAACCAAGTTTTGTTGCACCTTTTGTCATCACTTATGTGTTCTAGGCAATGATCATGCCCATTCATATAAAGCTCCACATTATTGAAAAGATCAGGTAAACTGCTTGAAACATAGAGGAATACACAAACGTGAGAACACTACGCAATGATCAATTGTTATAAATAAGCTTAAAAACCTCAGCATCAATTATGTAAGTCATTTAAGTAACACTACACAATGATCAATCATTATAACTGAGCTCAAAAACCTCAGCGGCAATTATGTATGCCACTTAAGTACTTCAACTAGATGAAAAAACAAGTTATTTCTCTTTCACGCTAAACTTTACAGTAAGAACCTCCATAACATCTAATCCAATCCCCATCGCCACTGCTAAACTTCAGCTCCAATCAGTAAACTACATGCCCTAAGAAACTAGCATACTTCAATCACTAAAAAGCTGAAGCATTCGAAACCATAATTAAATATCTCAAGTTCAATTAAATAGCGTGATCACCTGAAATTGAGGCAATAAGAACCTCCAAAATATCTAATCCAATCCCCACCGCCAATGCTAAACTTCAGTTCCAATCAGTAAACTACATGCCTTAAGAAACTAGCATACTTCAATCACTAAAAAACTGAAGCATTTGAAACCATAATTAAATATATCAAGCTTAACTAAACAGCGTGATCACCTGAAATTGCGGCAGAGCTCTGGAATACTCATTTTGTGAAGCAAATTGAACCTTAGCTGCTTAAGTCGAATGCATAACATAGACGCGGAATTCACATTGTTGACGTCCATGGGATCATCATCAGCGGCCTCCTTCTCGAACACAACCATGGCCAAAGGCGGCGAGTCCCCATCCTCCTCCACCGTGTCCTTGTCCTCCGTGGCAGCAATAGTCTCCGGCTTTTATGTTTGCCCCTTTTTTATCAAGCTGGTTATTTCAATTAAAAATGTTAACTAGAAACCTAATCAACAAGGGATGAACTGTGAACAACAGATTGTGTGCCTATTATATCATATGAGAATAGAAAATGCATGAAATTCTTACGGGGGGATAGAAAAAATAAGCTTTTGGTCGGTTGGTCTAGCATTAAAACCCAATAGAGACTACACAATTTCCTTCTCCCACTCCTTCAAGGTCTGGGGGAAAAGAGGCATTGATATTTATCCTTGTCCATATCATAAAGATTGAGCTACAGAACAATTCTCTCTGAGAAGAAACATTGAACAGACAGCAAAGATTCAACTTATTCAGTGAAAAGAGAGCTAAAACTTCCAAACCCAGTTTTCAGACATGAATATGATGTTTCACATGTCAAAAAATGTAGTTACAATCATCTCTCAATTGTTGTGAAGTTGACTAGACATACAGAATAATTATGTTTCAAACACGAAAATATCATGTCAAGTGGTAACTTACGTATATTGTACAGTTATATTTTCTAGTTGTATATTGATCGATTTATATATGGGATTCTCACTGTTGGATCACCATATGGTATCTAGCAAAAGTAGGTAGATATAGTCACATTTATGTTGTGTCAGTTGGCCCTCTATGAGAAATCAATCCACTATACGAATCTAGTTAGCTTCATCATATCAGCATGTAGACAGATATGGATGAAGACTAAGAACAAACATCGAACAAGTTGTGTGCAATCTAAAGGGCTTGCAGTGTAATTAATAAACAACCTATAATTGTAAAACAAGACCAAAAAAGAAGGAAACTCCTATAATTCACTGCGGAAATAGATGAATAAAATCCAAGAAATCGAATAGAACCGGACGACCGGTGCAGGAGGTGACTATATGTGGATAGGCGGCAGGAGAAAATAGGAAGGTTAAGTTGCATCAAATTGGACTGCCGACTCGCCAGAGTTGTTGGCTTTGTTCGAACATGGCTGGAGGCGAAGGTCTGGAGTTGTTCGTCGGCGTGAGTGGAGCTGGAGCGTCGAGTTGCTTCCGTCGGTCGGGTGGAGTTGGGTTCTCGATCTGTGTCTGGTGACTCTCGCAGCTGGATGGTGACGCCGATGGTGAATCTCGATTAATGGAGGTGTTTCCCCGTCGTCGGTGATTGATCGGCCGAAGGGGCAACGTTGGACGAAGGAGTTAGAGCTGTTCAGTTATATCTGTGGGTGTGGCATAGAAACAGAGCTCTGATAGGGTTCCTCACTTTTTTGGCAAAAGTAATGTCTGTCCAAGAAATTTACTCCAGACTCCTTCTTCGCTTTTTGGAAAATTGTGCATTCACCCATGCTCCTTAATTCTAAATAGATCATTTTCCCTCAAAATATCCTCTCCTTTGTCATCTGCCCCTACGCAAAAAAAATCAACACATTAAATTATCAAATTCAATTTATCAAATGCAAAATAATATTATTTTTTATTTTCTTTTTAAAACGCCAAAAAAACATTTATAAAGCCTTAAGAAAAACATAACATTTATAAATATATAACATTTATACGGAGTATTGAATTTTAAATCTTTAAGAATGAAGGAAGATACTTAAATATTTTTAAAAAGAAAAAGGTCCTAAATATCATATATTCAAGTCCAAGTTATGTCATTTTTTGAGCAGGTGAGAAAATTTTAAGTATGGAACCCAACTTAGTTATTAGTGTTTCTACATAGAACAGGTAAAGGTTGATCGTTGATTACTTCAAGTGAATTTTGTTATTAGTCTTTATATATAGAAAATCAAGTAATAGTACATGTTGAGTAGTTAAAGTCAAACTTTTTACTCATTTTACCCGTCGAGTAATATTACACTGTGGTCCAAAATTGTGTTTCCCCATTATCCATTTCTCCAAAATACATGATTTTTCTTATTCTTACCTAAATATAAATATATTAAATAATATATATTTTTGGTGAATTGTGGGAAAGCGCTAGTAGATGTGCTGGAGTAAGTTAGAGCAGAAAGGATTATGGATATGTTCTTCTGCCCTATCGATGATCAATATTCCGTTACGGATTTGGAAAATAAAATGGGGGTGTATAGGGAGGCACCACGTTCAAGCGGATTTCAAATTAGAGTTACGAGTAAAGTTTTTAGTTTTTGCACTTAGGTTCCTCCAAGAAATTTGGAATTGTCGAATCACAAAATTAGCGACATCAAAATTCAATTGAATAATATACGATTGCGACTTTGCAATTTGTAAATGTATGGGTGAATGGAAGGGCCTCGAAAACCTACATTGATTGCTTGTACACAATTTTGGAAAATTACACTGTGGTCCAAAATTGTGTTTTCCAATTATCTATTGCTCCAAAATACATGATTTTTTTATTTTTACCTAAATAAAAAATATATTAAATAATATATTTTTTTGGCGAATTGTGGGAAAGCGCTAGTAGATGTGCTAGAGAAACTTAGAGTCATTACATAGAAGTAAGGAAGAGAAATCGGAAAGGATTGCTGATATGTTTTTGTGTCTGATCGATGATCAATATTCCGTTACAGATTTGGAAAATAAATGGGGATGTATAGGGAGGCACCACGTTCAAGCGGATTTCAATTTGGAGTTACGAGTAAAGTTTTTAGTTTTTGCACTTACACCCCTCCAAGAAATTTGGAATTATCGAATCACGAAATTGGTGACACCAAAATTCAATTGAACAATATACGATTGCGACTTTGCGATTTGAATGGAAGGGCCTCGAAATTCAACATTGATTACTTGTACACAATTTTGAAAAATTACACTGTGGCCCAAATTGTGTTTCCCAATAATCCATTGCACCAAAATAAATGATTTTTTAATTCAAATATTTATATTCTAATATTATATTAGGTCAATAAAGGTTGAACGTTGATTAATTTGTGTCAACCTAGTTATAGTTAAAGTCAACAAAAGAAGTGAACGTTTTTTAAAGTCAAGAAAAAAATAATTTAAGTTAGAGCGGCTGTGTGCAACTGCACCAATCTCATGATATTTTTGGCAAAAATCTTAAAAGTTTTTGGCAATTTTTTTTGAATTTTTTGGCGGGAAGATTGAATTTTTAAAATATTTAACACCGGGTTTCGCACTGGTTTTGGCACCGGTTTTTAGAAAACCGGTGCTAGATATTTTTAAAACTCCGTGGTTAACCGTTAATTAGTTAAAATCAAATATTTTTATTTTTATTTATAAATACTTAATCAATTAAGGGTTGGACGTTAATTAGTTAACGTCAAACTTTTTATTCTTATTTATATATATTAGGTCGATAAATGTTGATCATTGATTAATTTAAATCAACTTAGCTATTCTTTAAAGTCAACAAAAGAAGTGAATGATTTTGAAAGTTAGGAAAAAATATAACTAAGCTTAGAGCGGTTGCGCGCAGCTGTGCCCAATTCATAAAACTTTTGGCAAATCTTTTTTACAAATTTTGGCAATTTTTTGAAATTTTTGGCGGGAAGATTGAATTTTAAAAATGTTAACACCTATTTTTTTATTAACAACAATTTTTTGAAAACCGGTGTTAAATTAACATTGATTTTTGGAAAACCAATGTAAAATTAGCACCATTTTCAAAAAAAATAAAACCGGTTTTTTAAAAAATAAAAATTTTGGCCAATTTTTAAATAAAACATTGGCAAAATTTTTGGCGGGAAGATTGAATTTTAAAAAATTTAGCATCGATTTTTTGAAAATCGGTGTAAAATTAGCATTGACTTTTTTAAAACATTAACTCTGGTTTTCAAAAAACCGATGCTAATTTAATACCGATTTTCAAAAAATTAGTTTTAATTAAAAAAAAGGGTGTTAATTAAAAAACCGGTGCTAATTTATGTGGGGCACTGGTTTTTAAAACCTGGTGCTAGAGGGGTGTCTCTATGTTAGTGACACATGTGAGCCGACCATCGGTAATTTGATGCTCTTCTACTACGAGATGGTGGGGATGAAGATAAACCCCGAGTTCACCATCATTATGAGCATGATCAAGGTAGCAAAAACGAAAAATAAATCTACCCTATGGTGGATTGATTAAGGCTGTGATGAAGAAAGCCGGAGTCCTGCCCCAAGACCGTCTTCTCCGATTGGAGTACTATGATATGGCGTGGTTCCAACATAAGCAGTTGAAGATCGTATTTGACAATAGATAGGAGCAATGCGTGATTCCAAGTCAAGTCAGAAAAGAATGCAAAAATGGCTTGTAAGTTTAAACTTTAGTTTATAAAGATTTTTAATATTTTGTCCACATATATTTATTTGGATTTATGAAGAATGTGTTTGTAATTTGCTTGTGTTGACAAGTTTGCAGAGCAGTTGGAAGAGCCAAATTAGCCGGTACTTGGATTGCATTCGTAGCGACATGGAGCAAACCCACGAGATGTTGGCTAGAGCAGAGGCGCGGCAACAACGTTTCAGGAAATCCCATGGAATCCATCTTGTGCTAAGCAAGGACGAAGTGACACCTAACTTGAAGCCTTTTTTTGGAGAGCGAGGAAGAGGCGGAGGTGGGTGCGAACCAAGAGGAAAGCGATCTCGATGAGGATGTTAATCGCATGTTCTAGGGTCTTATGGAGAATTGGAAAAAAATCTATCTATGATGTTATGTTTCTAAACTCAGTACGGTGAATGTTATTTTTAATGTGTTGAGATTATCTACCTTACATTTTGGTAATTCAAGTATTGGAGTTTATTTCATGAATTTTAGTAGGTTTCTAAGTTTATTACGTGAGTGATGGTGATTTGGAAAAACAATTATATGTTAATTTTGACAATTTGAAATTGACATGAAATGCTTAAATATTTGAAAAATAACCATTGGGGCCGACAGATTTCCAAGTTCGGAATTCCGTCTACTCTTTAAAAAATGATATGACGATGTTACGAGTCCAGAGGATGCTTGGCTCCAATTGACCATTAGAGCCGATCGCTTTTCTGAGTACGTAAATATTGGTTCATAGTTTATCCCCCATATCCTGCCCGCCTCCGGAGAAAAAAAATGTTGTTTTTATTCAAAGTTCAATCACCTCCGAGTCCGGAACTTATTCAACCCTTGTTATTGAAGAGCCGAATCACACTTTCTGATCTCGGAAAGGGTAATTCAGCTCTTCAATAACAAGGGCCAAATCGTCTTCCAAACTCGAAAGATACTCTGTATTTAAGAAAAGAAAACCCCAAATCAAATGAAACCCTCATTCCACCAAATTTCAAAAACCCTCCATACCTTTCCATCTTCGGATATACAATGGGCTACTCCTACTCTTATACCCAGTAGGCGTTGATTGTCAAATAGCAAGGGAAGGTTCATCACGCATCCCCCTCTTTAGATCCACCAGTAACAATCCCCAACAATCATGGGTATGATAATGTGAAATTTGTTTCTATTAGTGCTCAAAAGTGGTACGAAGTATTACGTTTAAAAGGGAAATTGATTGATTGTTATGAAATTGACTTTAATGAGTATTTTCGAATAGGATTAGCTGATCCCTTAAAAAAAATTATGGATCAACATGTGGAGAAGTTACTCTCATGTTGTCCTATTATGATTTGACTTGTCAATTCTATAGTAATCTACACAAGGTTACGAATGAGGCTTACTCCACTAGGGTAGGGGGGATTGACATTGTAATTTATCAATGAACTTTGAATGAAGCCCTAGAGTGCCCGTATAGGAACCCAAAAAGAGTTTGCCCGGAAGACGTAGAGGGTCCGTTGGATGATTGTTATCATAGGGGAAAATGGCCACTACTTGTTGATTACCCATATGTAGACCCTACCCAATGTAGTGTGAGGTATTTCCAATGGAACGCGGCAGATTTGGGTAAGTCGGAGATTTTTTTATCTTTCCAATTTGACAATCGATCAACGTATTGTCTATGAAATGATTTCTAGGTGTTTAGTGCCAACCTCTTGACACATCACCGAGCCCAACTATACCACCTTGATGATGTTCTATTTCATAATGGAGGGTAGGAAGATCAACCCAGGGGCGGTGATATTTAGGCATATGTTTAGGTTTCCACCTTGATGAGGGTGGTGAGGAACCACCCATACTGGAGCTTGATCACCCTTATATTAAGGAAGGTCGAGGGGTTGGAAATTCCTGGTGAAGAGAAACTACCGAAATATTTTTACAAAACTTTCTTCGACAATAAGAAGTGGATATTGGTTGATTATAAATGGTGTTACGGTGGGAAGCCGAGTAAGAGGCCTAGAGTTGATAAAAGTTTGTGAAATTTATTATTTCTTATTTTCATATATTGTCATACATATTCATTTGTATATGTTTAACTTATGTAGATTCGAAGAAGGCCTAACTCAAAGATGTAAGACATTGCTATAAGTCGGTTCGCAAGGAGTTTTCCGCAATGAAGGCCGGGATTTTGAAGACTGCGAAAAGACAAAGAGCCTACAAACACCATCTCGCGTCAACGCACCGACCTCTCTTGACCAATCCACACCGCGGGAGATCATGATGATAACCCGGAGTCAGACATTCCATAGATGTTGCTTTCTTTTAATGTTATTTGGTCATTGAACTTGTTTCGTTTTAGGGAGGTTTTTTATTTCTAGTTGATCATACTACTAGTTCGGAAAATGATTTTAGAGTTTAGAAATTGGCTTGTTTTAACTATGGGTTGATATTTTTTATTATCACGTATGATGCCATTTTCTATTTACAGCTTGTTTTAGGTCTACTTCTTAAACATTAGTAGATGTCTGCTTCAAAACAAGACTTAGCTCATTCAAATTTTAGGAGTTCATTTTTAAAAGAAAGACAATTACAAACATTAACACTACTTCTTATGTTTTCTTTTCTTCGAAACCTTCTTAGCCCTCTGTCTTTTAAGTGTGACCTTTCCACAGACGTCAACTTTAATTCCCTCATCATGATCACTACGTTCGACGAACCTGTTCAAACTAAGATTTTCCTCCTCAAGAAAGATACCATAATCGATTCCAACACCGGTTGAATTTTGACCAAAACCGAGAATTTCTTCGACTTCATACTCTTCAACAAATGTGTGTTTCCCTTCCACAACAATCTCCCACCTAGGATCGGAAGGGTCCCTCACATAGAAAACCTGGTGCGCTTAGGAGGCCAAGATGAAAGAATCTTCCTGCCAACCTATTGGAGTAGGAATTTTTAAAACTCTCTTGTTCCAAAAGAGTAATGATTCATAATCCTATTATTCAGTGATTCCAAGCCGTGTTTTTCATTTTTCCTGATTTATCAAGGAAAAATTCGATTTATTATGCAATAAATTTATTATGAAAAAATAATTTATTATGAGATAATATAAGTATAAGAGGCAGTGGGAAAAAACAAGATTGGATTTAGTATAATTATTAAAAAATTCAATTAGTATAAATAGAAAAATTAATATCAATTTACGCAATATCACATCGAAGAAAAATTCAATCCTACAAGGAATTGAGTGATTCTTTCTTTCTTCTAACTTTGAAATGAAAGTACCTATAGATATTAGCAAGGGGAAGGTATTCTGAATCAATTAATGAAGCTCATTTTTTTTAAAAAACATTATCAGAACTAAGATTTTTGAAACAGCCAAAAAGAAAATCTATTTTGTCAGCTATACGGAAAAAGTATGATTCTTAAGAACTCAACTAGTCTGTTTCCCTCAAATCTGACATAGAAAGGGGGGGAATCCCATCGAGTTTTTACGCTTTCATGTCTATAACACAATTCATTCGAATACTATAGGAATGAACCCAAACAAGAGTGAAAACAAAATCCTCAATCAGTTGTCCATTGTTGAAATCCATCCACTGACATTTAAAAATAGCTACTCGCATAGTGAAATAGTCAAGAGCTCCCAGATATCTGAAATTGTGCCCAATTAATACTGGTGAGCGTGCATTGGATTATTATCACTTCCATTACCGACATGCAAAGCTTCAGACACGAAAGACACTCCACTGTTCTGCGACACACCCTTATCATCCACCAATTTTGTGGCAAACGTAAAACCATTGACATCGTATCCTCCATAAAAGAGTACAGTACCAAATGGTCTATGAGCCAACCATTTAACTTTCAAAGGATGATCGCCCACGGCTATGTGTTCATGCAACCATGACAAAAAAAGTCTCACTATGTAATTGCAGAACCTGTGCCTCATTGAAATTAGGGTTCTCGACTCTAATGGAATTCATGTGAATCTCTATGAATAGGAAAACATCTTCATGATTGAGAATAACATAAAGATGGGCAGTATTTAAATCTTTAGTGCAAGGGCTCAAAAGTTTCCCCTGCCTAACCCCATAACCTTCCAGTCGTCCCTCATGTCTATGAGTTGGAACCCCAATCGAATGGACCTCCTTAATGTAATCGGTACAAAACTCGATGACCTCCTCCGCCACATACCTCTGACAATACTTACATCAGGCTTGTACCGATTCTTCACAAAATGCTTAAATATTTTCATGTACCTCTCGAAAGGGTACATCCACCTTAGAAAGACAAGACCACAAAGCTTTATTTCACG
Source organism: Rubia tinctorum (assembly GCA_032355605.1). Lineage (NCBI taxonomy): Eukaryota > Viridiplantae > Streptophyta > Magnoliopsida > Gentianales > Rubiaceae > Rubia > Rubia tinctorum. Next base: position 11,765 of record JAULKM010016150.1, read on the forward strand.
CACAAGATGGACACACAGGTGGACCATAATGTCGAAGAATGAGGGTGGAAAATAATTTCCATCTGACATAAAACTTCAACAATCATTGACTGCAAATGGTCCAACTTTGACACACTAATGTTTTTTGCAACAAATGGACTTGAAAAACAAACAAAAGTTTATAATGCACACTCTTACGTGGGATGGAAAAGACAATCGAATCGGAATGACATTCACTTTCTGCATTAGATTGTGACAATCATGAGATTTAAACCCAACCAACTTCAAGTCCTCAACTAACACACAAGTACTGATGTGGGAAGAATACGCGGTCGGGGCCTTAACACTACCAAGGGTCCCAAAGAAAGATTTCTTGTCCGATTGAGACATAGAATAGCAAGCAGGGGGCAAGTAACAATTTTCACCGGAACTCACTAGGCTTAAGTTCTTCTTAATACCCCGTGTGTGAGAAGGACACTGATTAAGATAACACTTGTTACGACGAATTTAACAATATCAAATACGATAATAGTGTTGTTCATATATCTATTTAAATATACGGTCAAACTCTGATAGAAAATATGGTAAAAAGGTAAGAGTGCAAACAACGGCGAATCTAGAAATTTCTTTTTGATAGGTCACATTTAATATTAAATAGAGATTTTGTTGAAATTTAGAATTTTAAAAAAAAAATTGGAGAAATATGGTAAAGGTGAGATGAAAATATTGTAAGTTCAAAATTAAAATTAGGGACTTGATAAAAAATATATTTTAACAATTAAAAATATAATAAAATATATATTTTAAGATAAAAAGGTGGGACAACTGCCTGGGTTGCCCGGGGCTACCTCCGCTATGAGTGGAAGTAGAGATGGGACGGACGGATTACGACTTTAACTTTTCAAAATAAATACAATAGATAAATTCTCTTGTTAGACCGGCTAACAGTTAGATCAATCATGAAAAATCTCATTTCAATAACTTTTAGGGTTAAATTATAATTATTCATACATTGCGATACATTATAAAAGTCTTTCAAAGTTATAGAAACCTCATTACAACAAATAAAAACAAAGATCAAATCATCCCATTAATTACATTAATTATGAAATGACCCAATTATTAGATCGGTTAGTCTGAAACAAAGATTCGTGAATACAATATTGCTTATGGAAACACACTTCTACTCTATTCCAAACCAATTTATAAACTTCTCCTCTATTCCAAACCAATTTATACATACATCAACTATTCATTTAGTTAAAAATGTTTATCTTCGATAATAAAATAAAATTAATGTGTAATTAATATTACAATCATATAATAGCTTATTAAATTCATTATAACATATATATTCAAATATTTTATTATATTTATTGAATGATGTTAAAGATCAAATATTTTTCAAATCAACTGTTGAAAATCAAAGTATAAAGCTTGATATAGTACTGGAGTAATAATTGCCATTGTGCTTCTAGGCTATTCTAACCTTTTTGTCCTCCTTTTCACTTTTTTTAAGAAAGCGAGTTTTGGGAAACACTGTATTTCCATAAGCATGTGGAAAGACGAGTTGAATTATAACTATAAAAAGGTAAAATGTTTTAGTTCCAATAATTGACCCGATTAATACAAACCAAAAACTTTATCTTGGTTTCTTCCAATTTGTAATTTTAATTTTTTCGTAACTTATGGAAATACCATCTTTAAAAAATGACTCTTTTAACTAACACCTTTAATGTTTTGGGATTCTAAGTTCTAACTATAGTTTTAATATATGAGCACGACACTAAATCACGTGCGGCTATTTTTTCTGTGTAGTTACCGTTGATAATGTATTTTATAATTTAAACGATGGTCGCTATCCATGGTATCGATTGAACTAATCATCTAAAATGTGAGTTATGGCTGAACTACTACCAATACATGTTAGTTTTGTGAAACATGTAATGATGCTTCCTAAAATTTAACCTATTTTAGGGAGTCAGTTATTTAAGGGTTATTTGATTCATAGTAGGGAAAAAAGAGAAGTGAATCAATAAAATGAACGATTGGAAAATAAGAGGAAAAAAAAGTGATTCTTTTTCAGTTTGGTTCAAATCAAGAGAGAATAAGTGTTGTGGTGTCTTCAATTTATACTCTATTTATAAACATTTGAAACTCTTAATATAAGGAACTTTGGTTTAATCATGAATTAAATGGATTTTTTTTTTCAATTAGAGGATTTGGAATGCATTGTACATTTTTATATCCTAGTTTTTGGCCCTATGAAGTTTTTGAGGTAATAATGTGAAAGCCTTGTATGATCATGCCATTAGATTCGATGATTTTTAATATTGGAGTGAAAGACGTGATCAATGGAAGTAAAAGTCACTTTCACAGAGTGGTAATGATCCCTCCGTCCCAGAGAAAACTTCCTATTTTTTGTCAATTTTCTCAAATCATGTTTGATCTTAAATTACAATTAATATATAATTAACAATGTTATTATGTGAGACATTAGTAGATTCCATGTAACATCTATTTTCTAAATATCAAATATTTATACACTGTTTGTATATGTAATTAAAATTATCGGCGATCAAACATGGTTCGACAAATTTGACCAAAAAATAGGAAGCTTTCTCTAAAACGGATATAATATATGAGCAGTGGTGGAATTAGGGGGGCGATCCTGTTGGGTTTCTCCTCAAAGTCAAAATAGATTTAGTATTTGACTTAGTGTTTAATCTTTGATGGGCTACAAGAGTT